>JAPYZC010007825.1:0-19694 GCA_030522665.1 Ichneumoninae sp. A BG-2022a
AAAAATTGAGATTTTAATGTCAGAATACTTAAAATAGTCTAAAACGTCGAGAAATATGATTTTTAGCTGGCGTCCGGATGTATGTGTGTGTGTGTATGTCTGTGTGTGTGTATGTGACAGAGTTGCATCGTTTAAAATGACTATAACTCGGAAATGGCTTGAGACAGCGAGTTGAAATTTCGTACACTAGTAGAGCGATCACGTCGCTTCGTTCAGTTCTATTTTCGTGAACATTGAGGCCCAACTGGAGATTTTATGCGATTTTCAATTTTTTGGAAATTCTCTGTGGTAGCTCAAACTTGCGTAAATTTGGAGCGATCTAAAACGGCACATAAATATACTATTTTGATCAAAGACCTTTGGTATTGAATTTGGTGAAAATCCATCGAAGTGGTAAGATTATATGGGATTTTGAGTTTTTTGAAAAATGACTAAAAATTGTATAATTTGAGTAGAGTGGAGATATCTATCTTACATTTGAAACGGGAATGGACGAACACTGTAAAATGTTTGATATTAAATTTGGCGAAAATTAATCTAATCGTTTAAGTTTTATGAAATTTTGATTTTTTTTTTTTTTGGCAAAGTTGTATTTTTTGTCCGATACAAGTTTATGTATCAAGTGTCGCTCTAGGAGTAAAATAATTCGGAGACTCATCATCGGTGGGGGAAAAATACATTAGACGTGGCCACAAAACGGTGAATATTGGATAATTGACTTAATAATTAAAAAAAAATCTTTTTCCAAAACCCTGTATTTTCGTTAATTGAAGTAGGTGCACGGATCTAACAAAGCGAAGACATCGGTGTATTTTTTCGCGCTGAACCTGCGTCGGCCAGTCGTTTTGCATAAAAGGCATACACGACGTCGACGTTAAGACAAGCTGAAAATTAAATTTTTCATATCGCTTCCTCATAAAAGTTGAAAATTGAAATTTTCATATCGCTACCTCATAAAAGTTGAAAATTGAAATTTTCATATGGCTTCCTCATATAAGCTGCAAATTGAAATTTTCATGTGGCTTTCTCATAAAAGTAGCAAATCGAAATTTTCATATAGTCTTCTCATAATGTTCCTTTATTTGCGAAGCTTCCCTTATGAGGAAGCCAAGAATACAGAAAATGCTTCCTCATAGAAGAAGCTTCGCAAATAAAGAAACATTATGAGAAAGCCATATGAAAATTTCCATTTGCAGCTTTTATGAGAAAGCCACATGACAATTTTTTTTATTCAACTACATATACAAGTAATAACTTATATCAAGTATAATTTTTTATTCAACTACATGGTTATTATCTACGTAGTGTATTTATTTGTAACTAATGCGACATTGTAGTTGAAACAAATGCATTATTTATTTATGGTACCAATATTTTTTCCATTAAAAAAATGAATTTCTTGATATTTCTCCACCTCTCGTTTTTTTTTGTTTTATGCGAAAATCACATCAATGATACATTATCTAATTATCTAATTAATATATTAATTAATTATTTAATTAATATATTTTATTTTGAACTTTAAATTACATAGACTTGGTCTTAATTACTAAAGGTCTTCGGTCCAACATACTTATCGTCGAATATACAATGTATCTATTACTGCTAAATTATTATACGGCATAAGGATGTATAGTAATTGTTTAGAAATCGTAAGAATCGAATTGTTAGAATCGAGACGTAAACTGGTAAATTTTCTCCTGGTACCTCTCTAAGTCCGCGTTGGCTAATAACAGCACTGTTTCTTCGTTTTTTTTTACACACGATATCCCCCGTAAATCGTTTTTACAACACTGACGCGAACGTGTCGAAAGCCGATGGAGATGTACGACGTAGGCTGGCAGACAGAAACGCGCGCCTGCTGCCGAGTCTGTGAATTAGAGACTTCCATAATTTAAATCTAGTATCTATTTGATCGGAAGAAACGCTTATTTAAATTTTTAATTTTTAATATCGTGATTAGTCGATATTTAAAGAAGTTTATTTTGCATATACAACTACAGATAAATAAAATTATTTAGTTGAATGAAATAATTCTCATAGGTGCACGTAAATACAAAATTTATTTCGCACAAATAAAAAACATTTCATTTGAATAAAAAGAATTCTAATGCGTTGATTTATTTAAATGAAATAAAACATTTCTCGTGGATGTGCAAATTAATTTAATTCCTTGGGTCATCCAATTAAACCTCACCTGCGTGAGTCTTTCGTGGATTAAATTATAAAATAATACAAATTTATTAGTTTGTCTAAAAACTAATTGGCGACCATTTAATGAATTACGATTTATAAAATTGTCCTGCTGTCGTCAAATACAGCCCTGGCAGCCACTGATCCAGACCGCGCCAGCTGTCGCTTTCGACAATTATTTATTTATTTATTTATTTATTTATTCACTTATTCAACGGGAATAACCCTTTTACAAAAGATACAATGTAACCTATTTATTTCGACGTACGATAATATAATTAGTACTCAACAATTATCATTCCAGCGATATTATTACATCTTCAACCACCCCGATCGGTGCGCGCAATGCATCATAGTTTGTTCTATTGCACACAGCTTATCACAGAGGTAGTGCAATTTTTATTGGCATTCCATCGTCAAAAAAGTATTAATAACAATAATAATAATAATAAGAATAATAATAAGAATAAGAGTGACAGGGAAATTAGCAACGTTGCTCCAATGATATCATTGACAGATGTCACTTGTCTCAAATAGTTTATTTTCCGTCTAAACAATAAAAAAAATGCTATTACATAATACTATTATTATTATTATATATACACACATAATTATAATTATTATAAATATATTTATATTATTATATTAATATATGCATTACATTATAGTATCAGCTCGCAAGGAAAGCAACTTTCTGCGAAACATGACAGCCGTCAATAATTTCGTTGGAGCAACGTTGCTAACTTCTATGCCTTTAATAATTAATAATAACAATAATAATAATAAAATCCTACAAGTTTGCCGTGTGCTTGATTCGTTTTACTGCGAAGTCGAGTCGATGAATCGCCTAAAAAAAAAAGAAAAATAAAGAAAAGTCTCGCCGAAAAGTAGTGGCCCGGGATGTACGGCTAACTTTCGATTTTCCGTGTAAATCCCTGCAGGTCGTCGCGAGTAGGATGCGAGGGCGTATGGAAGAAACTGGAGGATACGGGACAAGTACCACTTCTTGCGCGATCTCAATCTCGTATCCCCGAGATCGAGGGAACGCACACATGCACACATGCATGCGCTCGCGCCACACATGTATGGATTACGGCATACACACGTGGCGGGGGGGAGGGGTGGGGGGGGGGGGGGGGGGGGGGGGGGGGGGGGTATTGAGCGGTTGAGCGCAGTGGGCCGAGCCCAGCTGGCCGTGAAATCGAATTCTCGGATCGATTTACGAAGTTTCACTTGGCGCGATAAGGCAGGACACTCCTGGTGCACGCGCTGGACTCGGCGTGGGCGAGCCGAGCGAGTAGATCGAGAAGAGTGAGTCCTCTTTCTCTTCTTTGCCTGCCACCTTCTTCTTCAGCCCCTCTTAAGTCCTCCCCCCCCTGGTCGTCCACCTCTGGAGAAGATAGCGCAGCAAGTTATGACGAGTAGACGCGCATAAAATAACCGTGGCGCTAGCTCGGATAAGATTCTTGCGCATCTATACGTACCACGGTGTATTTCACTGTCTATCTATTTATTATTATCCGTCGTGGCGGGCCAATGAAAAGTGACGACAATTATTTCGCTGGAGACCGTATTAGTAAAAAAAAATATATATAAATATACATATTTTTTTAATCATTTAAACTTCATATTGTATAATAGTTAATATTATCATTTAAACAATTTTTTTACGATCCGTATTTTTTTGTTATTAAACAAAAATTGTATGGTTAACGAGAGGAAAATTACTGTGTATTGAATTCAAAATTTTGAATCGAATAGTTTTAAAAAATTCGAATAATTTTTTATGGATTGGATATTGGAATGATGAAATTCCGGTTACAATGAAACTGAGAACATAAATTGTATTTATTGAATGAAGAATTTTGATTACTACAAATCTGAAGAACTTAGGCTTGGCTGCAAGTTATTCCCTTTTTCGAAGCTTAAACGTTGACAACGAATTATTTTATAAATCATTTCGCAATGTTTATCGCGTTATTTATAATGAACATTATGGTCCATTATAAAGTCTCAAATTAATATTTCTAATTATTGGAATTATTCGTTTACCTAATTGGAATTTTTGGATTATTAAAATTATTCGAATATTCTTAATTAGTCGAATTAATTACTTAATTATTTAATAATTAATTAATCACATCCCTGGTATGAATCTCTCATTACTGTATTTTTTTAACTGTATTTTTGAATTTTTTTTCTTTCCCTGTAATTTTATGTGCACATGTACAAGATTGATGTGTGTCAGTCAACTTTTGATGAAAATTCTTATCATCCTATAAATGCGTTATACCCGTAAAACGGAGTAAATAAATAAATAAATATCTATATAAAAAAAAATAACGGGGAAAAAATTGTTCACCATCGCGGACAGATGTTTCTTAAAACTGAAAACTTTTCTTCCCGTGATATCCGCATTTTATTCGACATTTTAACCAATAATATAGTAAAAAAAAAGATCATGGTCGACCCAGCCTCTGTATTGCCGATCGCAACTCTCGCATAACAAATACCTTATTGCCCGTAAAACTGAATAAATAAATAAACAAACAAATAAATATCTATATAAAAAAAATAACAAGAGAAACAACATTTTTCACCATCGCGGACAACAAATGTTTCTTAAATCAAAATACTTTTCTTCCCGCAGTCCGCATTTTATTCGACATTTTACCTAATATTGTAAATTATTAAAAAAAAAAAAAAATCATGGTCGACCCAGCCTCTGTATTGCCGATCGCGACACTCGCATAATTTACCGAGCAAGTTGTTTGACTCGGCCAACATGCTTTTCCCGTCCACCGTCCGACTCCTCTACACACACACATGCACATATGCACATATGTACAATATATATGGTCACATTTTATTTCCCCCTTTGCATATCCCCAGAGCATCGATACTCTCGCCAGCTTACTTACGGATTACAAGGAAGCCCGCACCGAGTACGCGAAACGTTAGTGTGCATCAATACCAACGTAATAACGCTACGCGGCGCGTATTACGTGCGTAGGACGTTGTGTGCGCGTGTAAGCTTATTATTCATATTTTTCGTTTCCTCCGTCCTGTCTGCATCTGATACCGGTGCGCAGGAAAGATCGCGGCCTAGGCGTGGCTTTCGAGTTTCTCTGCAACGTGCACTTGTTCGCTTATTCCTACCGATAGACATCTTTCCTCTTCTCACCTCGCCCGAGCGCATCTTCCTCTCCGATTCAGAACTTTCGATAACGTCAAACGAGCGTCACGACTTCTCGTCTCTCGTCCATTTCGTCGCCATTTTTTTTTCCTCGGTCATCTACTGTGCGCTCGCTAGAGAAAGCGAGCGACTGCCCGTTGTGTTGTGTCCATTGGATCGCGACTGGATACCGATTTTGTTTTTTTTTTTTACGATTTATCACTGATTGACTCGCTTGATCTGTGGCGACTGCTTTCCTTTTCCTTTCCTTTCCTCAACTTCCCTTCGCTACTAACGCGACCCTCGCTCGCGATTTACGACTTCCGGCTGGGCTGATTAACCTGAGATCGTTAATACGTCAGGCGCGTCCGATTTTCTTTTTTTTGCTTCCTCATACACCCAGAAAAATAATTTATTTGGCGGGCACCGTTTATTTGGTTTAAGTAAAATATTTATTTGATTTAAATAAATATTTATTTCATTTAAGTAACTATTTACTTAATTTAAATACATATTTATTTAAATCAAATAAATATTTTACTTAAACCAAATAAACGGTGGCCGTAAAATAAATGATTTTTCTGGGTGTAGAGGAAGCTATGTTTTCGTGAAAAATGTTTTTTTCGAGATTTTAATGTCGTACTAAAAATGTTCTTAGCGTAGTAAAAATGTTCGAAAGCGTCGAGAAATGTGATTTTTAGCTGGCGTCCGGATGTATGTGTGTATGTATGTGTGTGTGTGGGTGTAAGTGTGTGTGTGTATGTGTGACAGCGTGCCTCACTTAGAACGACTATAACTCGGAAACGGCTTGGGATAGCGGATTCAAATTTTGTACACTAGTAGAGTGGTCACGTATCTTCCTTCGATATAATTTTTATGAAGATTGCGACCCGTTTCGGGATTTTACGGGAATTCGAAATTGTTGAAAAAAGTCTGTGGTAGCTCTAACTTTCGTAAATTTTGAGCTATCGTCCTAAAAATGCAAATAAATACAATACTATGAACATAGACCTATGGTAATGAATTTGACCAGAATCTACCTAAGGGAACAGATTTTATCGAATTTTGATTTTTGTGAAAAATTACTAAAAATCGTCTAATTCGAGTAAACATGGAGATACCGAGCTTAAATTTGCCACGGGGATGGACAGACAAGGTACAATGTGTAGTATTAAATTTGACAAAAATTGATCCAACCATTTGAATTTTATAGGATTTTAAACGTTTTGAATTTTTCAATTTTTTTTTTTTTTTTTTTCTTTCAGAGACGATTTTTTTGTTTTGCCTTCCTGAGATAGAAAAGACTTAAATAACTTTAAAAACTTAATTAACATTTAACTTGAGGTAGAAAGGTTGTAGATTTTTTATGATTTTTAAAAATATTTATTAAGAATTTGAAGTAAAGTGGTCGAGCAGACGCTTGACACT
Source organism: Ichneumoninae sp. A BG-2022a (assembly GCA_030522665.1). Taxonomy (NCBI): domain Eukaryota; kingdom Metazoa; phylum Arthropoda; class Insecta; order Hymenoptera; family Ichneumonidae; species Ichneumoninae sp. A BG-2022a. The sequence goes on from JAPYZC010007825.1 coordinate 6,797, forward strand.
TGATTTTCATGTCACATGTCTTAACATTAATTAATGGAAGTAATAAAAAATGACCAAATAATTATCAATAACGAAAGTACTGTATCTTCTCCCCCAATCTGATGCGCGTCGCCATTTAACATCTTCATTTGCTCTTAATGTCCCGTTAAGTTAAAAATGACCGTCATTTCGCCTAGATTTTTTTAAATTAAATTACGTCACCTAATGGTCGATAATGAAATTACTGTAATTTTGCCCAATCAGATGTACGTTGCCGTTTTATTAATATGTAAAATGTTCGTCATGTAAATAATGTGTAAAATTTTCGTCATTTACGTAATGTGTAAAATGTCCATCAATCAAATGGAAATCAATCTTTGAGAAAAAAGATTATATGGAAGGTAGCAACGTTGCTCCAATAGTATTGACAAATGACACTTTCCCCAAATAGTTTATTTTCCGTCGAAACAATAAAAAAAATTATTTTCTTTATTATATTATTGTTATTATATATATATTATTGTCATTATTAAAAATATATTTATATTGTTATATTAATATATGATATTACATTATATTGCCGGCTCGCAAGGAAAGGAACTTTCTGCGAAACATGACAACTGTCAATATTATTATTATTATTAGTAATATCATTATTATTGACAACTGTCAATAATTTCGTTGGAGCAACGTTGCTAACCTCCATACCATAAAATGACGGTACTTTAACCTTCACGGTAAAAAAAAAACCTTCACAATCGAAACCAAGAAGAAGTTATTGGTTTTTCCAAACACCGCCTCCGAGTGCCGTCCGTCGAACGAAGAAATCCCGAGTCGTCGGCGCGGATTCCCGCGATGTTGCTACGGTCGCAGGAAATTCCGGGACGGGGAGAACAATAAAAAAATTATTCTATTGTATTATAATTATATTATTGTAATTATTATAAATATACACTGTAAAAAAAAAATTAGTTTGAAAATTAATGAACAGTATTGGAAGCTTTTTTACATAAACCGTTTCTGAAATTTCAAACACATGTGCGGTACAATTTTACAGTAAAATTTGTATTTTTCATTAACATTTTTGTAAATTTCAGGCAAAAGATTTGTAATTTTAATATCTGGTATTTTTATTTTACTTAAATTTCAAGTTCCAGTACATCAAATTTACAATGTATTTTTACAGTGTATTTATATTGTTATATTAATATATGACATTACATTATATTGTCGACTCATAAGGAAAGCAACGTTGCTAACTTCCATACCATAAAATGACGGTACTTTTGCGTTCACGGTGTAGAAAAAAAAACCTTCACAATCGAAACCAAGAAAATCGTCCGGTTATTGGTTTTTCCAAACACCGCCTCCGAGCACCGTCCGTCGAACGAAGAAATCCCGAGTCGTCGGCGCGGATTCCCGCGATGTTGTTACGGTCGCAGGAAATTCCGGGACGGGGAGAGAAGTTGGATACGCAGAGAAGGGAATCGCGAAAGGGAGGAAAAGGGGCTCTCGCGAGCGGCCCCGACGGTGAACAGAGCGAACGGACAGCTCGCTTATTTATTGCGACCATACTTCAGATATATGAACTGGTTCCCGTCGAAAGTTCGGGATGCATCTTTCCCCGCAGTTGAAAATGTATAGAGAGGTGTCCCGTCCGGCGTCTTTCTCGCTCGCTTTCAGCCCAAAGATTTGCGACGGGGGTCACCTTAATGTAATATTGAATGAGCTTCATTTATTTCATCCGATCCTCGCTCACACTCTCAGTCTCTCTCGGTTATTCTCCTTTATTTATCGCATCTTCTTCTATATTTCTTCCTTCCTCCCCTTCCCCCCCTCCTCCCCCTCACCTGGTCTACACACATCCACACAACCGTGAGCAACGGTGTACGATGTGTTATTGCTCTACGTCGCTCGTTTCTCCTCGGATAAAACCGGCCGATCAAATAAACCAGCGATGCCGAGGATACTGTCCTATTACTGTGTATAGTTAATCCAGGACGATTCCGGGCTGTACATCGTTCAACCGTGGAAATAATTTCCTACTCCATGCGCCGGGTACCGCGCGGGACGAGATATTCGAGATGACCGACAATCGGTACCAATGATTTTCACATCACTTACGCGAAACTCTTGTTGTCGTTGTAAGTGCCAACGTTCTCATGACCTCTATGAGTATCGTCCGTGCGTCATGTACTGTCATTCCACTCCCACGATAAAAAGTTTATTATCATTATTATTATTATTATTATTTTTATTATTATTATTATGGCTGAAGGATTTCGGTCGATGACCAATTGTAGCATGTATGTGATTGAAATCTGTTATGTATTAAAAACTATTCCATATTACGAACTGTAAATAAATTATTTACTACTACTACTACTATTAATATTATTATTATTATAAAAATATATCTGTAAGACATATGATATATGATTACACCCGGAGAACAGATTTCTTTATAACAAAAAAATTTATTTCGAACAAATAAGTCTTATCCGCAAAGATCTCGACTTCTGATAGTCAACCACAAAATCATGCAGCAATGACAGCCCATGGTTGCCACGGAACTGGAAAATTAACCCTAGAAGTTTTTTTTATCTGATCGTTTTCGTTTAATGACATCAATGATTTTTTTATATGGAAAAAATGTGCGCAAAACATACATTGATCTGCTCTACACTGTAAAAAAATATAACAATGTACCGGACTGGAAATTTGTATGCAGAAACTGGTATATTAAATTTCAATTGTGATGAAAAATTAATGGTCAGTTTATTAAAAACAGGAATACTTTACTTTTAATAACTTATTTTAATTTTACTATGAAAGTACTTTAAATTTTAATAATTGACTTCAATTTCAATGAATAAGTATATTAATTTTTCATCATAATTGTACATTAGATTGAAAGTACCAGTTTTGGCATAAAAATATCTAGTCCGATACATTAAATTTACAATTTTTTTCAACAGTGGACTCAAGACAATAGAGATATATAACGAATTCGATTAGCCCTATAATCCACACCACCCAGGCGATACCGATTTTTATCAAATCTTCCCCCCGAAATACTCAACATTACCTTTCACAGAACAGTTCACGATCGATCACCGATAAATTTTAAGGTATACAACGAAATTATTGACAGCTATCGTGTTTCGCATGAAGTCGTTTTCCTAGCGAGCCGATAATATAATATAATATAATAATATAAATATTTATAATAATTACAATTGTATATATAATAATAATAACAATAATAATAATAATAATAGATAGAATATACATTTTTTTTTAAATCGTTTCGTCTGAAAATAAAGTATTTGAGAAAAGCTAACGGCAGTCAATGATAAAAATGGAGCAAAGTTGCCAACTTCCATGCCATTAAATTTTTGACCTCGGTACTCCCGTTTTTCGTTTAAAAAAAAAAAAAAAAAAAAAAAAAAAAAAAAAAAACCATCCCTCTGCCAATATCACCCGAAATGACCCTACTTCTTAACGAGCCGCCGACTTATCTCCCCGATTACCGGATTCCCTTCCATCCCGTCATTTCGGTTCGGCAGAACGTCGCCACGCGGCAATCAGAGGGAGCTAATTTATATTTATCTACGTGCTTTTACGCGTTTCTCTTTGTTGAAAGCTTCTCGCGACCGTTGAGAAAGACGCGGGAACGACGATGGCGTCGCGGTGGGGGGGGGGGGGGGGGGGGGGGGGGGGGGGGGGGGGAGGGGGGGGGCAAGGTGGATGGGCAATATTATAACTCACCGGGCTGTCATCCTGTACGGCCGAGTCAGGCTGCTAATCAGACCCTGCTCGCTCTCACCCCTCGCCGAGCCTTCACGAAAAATGGATTTATTGCCGTACGCCACGACTTCGGCACGCTATCGAGCTCCCTGATCCGTGGTACGTAACCATCGTCGTCGCTGCTCGAACCGCTCGCCATTCGCGCCGACTTCCCCTATCCTATACGTGTATGCACGTATGTGTATATGTGTACGTACACTTATGTGTATGAAGTGCTATACGCTTTTCCGCAGCCACCATCGCCGACGTAGAAAAGTACACGGGGCTGAAAGAACCGGGCCGAAGAAGCCTATCCAGCCGTTTATTCTCACGGGGTTTTTCTGGTCTTGTTTCCAAGAACAGAAACGGTGGTTCAATGTTAACTATCGTCGTACATAAGGTGGTTCGATGTTAACTTTCGCCGTACGTACGGTGGTTCGATGTTAACTTTCGCCGTACATAAGGTGGTTCGATGCTAACTTTCGTCGTACGTACGGTGATTCGATGTTAACTATCGCCGTACATAAGGTGGTTCGATGTTAACTATCGCCGTACGTACGGTGGTTCGATGTTAACTGTCGTCGTTCGTACGGTGCTTCGATGTTAACTTTCGCCGTACATAAGGTGGTTCGATGCTAACTTTCGTCGTACGTACGGTGGTTCGATGTTAACTATTGCCTTACGTACGGTGGTTCGAAGTTAACTGTCGTCGTTCGTACGGTGGTTCGATGTTAACTATCGCCATACGTACGGTGGTTCGAAGTTAATTATCGCCGTCCGTACGGTGGTTCGATGTTAACTTTCGTCGTTCGTACGGCGGTTCGATGTTAACTATCGCCATACGCACGGTGCTTCGAAGTTAACTTTCGCCGTACGTACGGTGGTTCGATGGTAACTATGGCCGCACGTACGGTGGTCCGATGTTAACTTTCGCCGTACATAAGGTGGTTCGATGCTAACTTTCGTCGTACGTACGGTGGTTCGATATTAACTTTCGCCGTACATAAGGTGGTTCGATGCTAACTTTTGCCGTACGTACGGTGGTTCGATCGCTATTCGCACCGACTTCCCCTATCCTATACGTGTGTGTATGTATATATGTATGTGTACATACACTTATGTACACATACATAAGTGTGTATGGAGTGCTATACGCTTTTCCGCAGCCACCATCGCCGACGTAGAAAAGTACACGGGGCTGAAAGAACCGGGCCGAAGAAGCCTATCCAGCCGTTTATTCTCATGGCCAGGATCCTCTTCCATCTTTCGGTCTTTCTGTTCTTGTTTCCAAGAGACCGCCCGCGATCCCGTTCCAAATGACGCCTCTTCCGGTGTGGATCGCTCCGCGGCCGAGACGAAAGACGTCAAGGCGAAGATTCGGCGCGATACCATCAACTTTCGATTCATTTCGATCCGCGAGAGTCCGCGAGATTCGGCGACTGAATTCCCGCAAGCGTTGGTCAATTCTGATCTTCGGAATCATCGATTGCATCGGTGGAGTCGTTTATTTTTAAATAAGGAATATCAACCCTTGCGGGTGAAATTTGGTGCGTTAGTTGGTAGTTCAGATCGCTCTCGAGATCGAACTTGAGATCGGATTTAACCGCGTTCTTGAAATTTGAGTTTGAACTTCGTGTTGAGGTGTATTTCGGTACCGAGATTGGTTTCGAGTTTGAAGTTAAGTCTGAAGTCAAGTTCAAGTTCCAACGCGGTCAAACCTAACCTCGGCCTTAAAACGAATCTTAAGTTCGATCTAGAGTTCGACCTCAAGATTGATCTAAAGTTCGACCTCACGATCGATCTAAAGTTCGACCTCACGATCGATCTAAAATTCGCCCTCAAGATCGAATATCGTTATATTCGATCTTGATATATTGAGGGCGAATTTTATCGCGTACTTGAAATGTAAGTTCGAACTTCGGGTTGAAGTATATTTCGATCCTGACGTTGATCTTGAGTGCAAAGTAAAGTATAAAGTCAAGTTGGAATCCCAGCGCGGTCAAACCTAAGCTCGGCCTCAAAATGGATCTTAAGTTCGATTTCAAGATTGATCTAGTGTTTAACCTTAAGATCGAATATAACGAACTTAAGATCGGATTCTCCCGCGTGCTTGAAATTTAAGTTCGAACTTCGGGTTGAAGTATATTTCAATCCTGAGGTTGATCTTGAGTGCAAAGTAAAGTCTGAAGTCAAATTCGAATCCTTGCGCGGTCAAACCTAAACTCGGTCTCAAAACGGATCTTAAATTCGATATTACGTTCGATCTCCAGATCGATCTAGAGTTCGACCTTACGATTGAATATAAGAACCGAATTTATAGTCCCAAGTCTAAACTCAAGTTCTAATGTTACGTCCAGCCCAACTAGTGAGAGTGTAAGGGAAAGCGCAACACTGTCGGCTTCTCTTTTCGGGTCAAGGCAGGTCAGCCCTTTACATCGGGGACGGAAACCTCGCCTTTTACACTACAGTATTTTATGGGTTTATGGATGATCGCTGTTATCGATACTCGGCGCGAGTATTCAAATTAATTAGTCCCCGTTAAAAGGTTATAAATTGTCAATAAAGTATTAACATACTCACATCGTTTACTCTTTCACAATAGTAAAAAAGTCGATGAGACGATACAATTAGTTTCACATATAACACGCCTGTAACTTGAATAACTACACTGAGAAAAAATTACATGGTAAAAGCAACAATACTGACTTTTTACTATTAAAAAAGTCTTCATTTCATAGTTATGAGAATGACAAAAAATCATGTTTTCAACTATAATTATAGTTTAGCAAATTGAATTTCTTCTATCAGAAGCTATCTATATAGACGTTTCTCCGGGGAACGATTCGTTATAGTGGGAAATACTATCCTTTTTCTCAGTGTATCCGTAGAGTTAAAATACACTATATATAGACTTTGTCAAAGCGCGTGAAGACACACACTGTAAAAATAAATTGTAAATTTAATGTACTGGAAATTGAAATTTGCTTGCATTACGTACATTAATTGAATACTAATGTACTTTTATTGTAAAATAAAAATACGAGATGTTAAAATTAGAAATCTTCCGCCCGGAATTTACGAAATTTTCCATTAAAAATACAAATTTTACTGTAAATTTCCAACATACATGTGTTTGAAATTTCAGAAATAGTTTACGTAAAAAAGCTTGCGATACCGTTAATTAATTTTCAAACAAATTTTTTTTACAGCGCAGTCTTCACCGATAAGCTGTATGAAATATGAACTCTGACTTTCAGTTGAACTGTCTTCGAAGTATAATAGCGCAGTCTGACGTTGTATTTACAGTGGTTCGATGTTAACTATCGCCGTATGTATGGTGGTTCGATGTTAACTTTCGCTGTTCGTATGGTGGTTCAATGTTAAGGAGGGAGTGTCGCTGCGCGCTGACTTTGCATAAGTTCGACAACAATAAGAGATAATTGCAAGTACTTCTTGATGGTGTAAAAATCTGAAAAAAATCATGTATACTAAAGGAACTGAGAAGATTAATCTTGCATAAATAATTGCAAAATGTTATTAATAAATTCATAAAAAAAATAATTGCTTAACAAATTACCCGGCAACAAAATTTTTTTTTTACGAAAATTATTCGTTTATTTTTCTGAATACGTACGAATTTTTTCCGATTTTTAAGTACTCGTTGATTTTTTTTTTTTTTTTATAGAACAAAAATCAACGATTACTTAAAAATCTGATTAATTTTTTGGTGAATTTGTTAATAACATTTTGCAATTATTATTATGCAAAATTAATCTACTCAATACCTTTAGTATGCATGATTTTTTTCAGATTTTTACACCACCAAGAAGTACTTGCAATATTTCTCTTATTGCTGTCGAACTTATGCGACGTCAGCGCGCAGCGACACTCACTCCTTAACTATCGCCGTACGTACGGTGGTTCGATGTTAACTGTCGCTGTTCGTATGGTATGGTGATTCAATGTCATCATCGATCACCGTACGTACGGTGCATCAATGTTAACTATCGCCGTCCGTACGGTGGTTCGATGTTAACTATCGCCGTATGTACGATGCAGCGATGTTGACTGACGTACTCTCTCGGCGTTTTGCTAAGGCGTAGAAGTTAGCAACATTGCTCCAACGAAATTATTGACAGCTGTCACGTTTCGCTGAAAGTTGCTTTCTTGGCGAGCCGAAAATATAATATAATGTAATATAATAATATAATTATTTATAATAATTATAATTATACATATATAATAATAATAATGCAATATGATAGAATACATTTCTTTAAATCGTTTCGCCGGAAAATATACTATTTGAGAGAAGTGACAGCTGTCAATGATACCATTGGAGCAATGTTGCTAACTTCCATGCGGTGTTTTGCTCATCTTGTGTACTAAATAGTAATGGAGGGTAACGATGTGGTGGCCAAAAGTTACTCGTCCTTGCCTGAATATACTTGGCATTCTCATAAGTTTGAACTAACGGCGTCGATTCCTAAAATGCTGTGGCGAAGGAAACCCGAGCTTTAATTTTCTTTTTATATGGAAAAAATGTGAAAAAAAAACAGAAAAATCAAAACTAATTAAAAAATCTAAATAATGCATATATATACGGAAAAATGAACGAATCATTTTCATAAGAAAAGTTGGTTTGCCTGGTAATTTATTAAACAATTAATTTTTTTTTATTAATTTGTTAATAACATTTTGGAATTATTCTTATGCAAAATGAATCTTTTCAGTACCGTTAATATGCATGCATTTTTCAGATTTGTATACCATCGGGAAGTACTTGCAATTTCCTCTTGTTTTTCTCAAACTTGTGCGAAGTAAGCGCGACGCGATATAGACAGAAGACCGGGGCAAAATGGCACACAGGGGCAAAACGGGCCCTTATTAGAGGGCACAATTCAATAATTTTCGGATGCTCCATTTTGTCCGAACGATACATCTAGATTTTCAAACTCTTTTGTCCCACTTACCACCATCGCTGTCATCTCAAAGTTATTTGGTACTATCTCGATAAGAATGAATAACATAAATATATTGAACTTTTGAAACATAAAGATGATCGAAATCGTGATATTTATTCTTCCCCGAATTTATTTTTCAGTCATCGGCGAGTGGGGGCAAAACGAACCAAAGTACACTGAGAAAAAAATTGGTTGGATTAACCAAAAGTCGCGGTAACATACGTTCAAAGCTGTTATTTGTTTGGTACAAATAAAGCATTGTTTTCTTAAACGATTATTTGCTTCAATTCATTCAGAATTTGTCGATTGAAATGGAACCATTTCTTTTCCTCAGTGTAATTAAAACAAAGCCTGTCGAAAATGATTAATTTTCACGGAGTTTGTGAGAAAGTCCATTCTGTCCCATTTTCTTTAGTAGATTCACTGTGTATATTAAGAAGCACTTTGAACAGATTGCAAAAGTCGATAAGCGTCCTGAATCGTTAAGCTGGTTCAAAATTGATGATGATAATGATAATGAGACAAAATTGCGTTTTGTCTCATTAACCCGTTTTGCCCTGGTGTGCCATTTTGCGCCGGTGTGCCATTTTGCGCCGTTGTGCCATTTTGCCACGGGGTGCCATTTTGCTCCGGTGTGCCATTTTGCCCCGGTGTGCCATTTTGCCCCGGTGTGCCATTTTGCCCCGGTGTGCCATTTTGCCCCGGTGTGCCATTTTGCCCCTCTGTGCCATTTTGCCCCGGTGTGCCATTTTGCCCCGCTCTCCCCATAGCTACCTTAAACCCGAGGGTGGACGAAGTGGACGAGAAAGGGGCGAAGCAAGGGTTGCGCGGTGCGCAAGTTGTAGCGTGAGTGGCGAGCAATCGCGGATCGCCGCGTAGCAATAGCGATGATAGTCGAAGCAGAGCACAGAGCACAGATGTACGAACCGGCGAGGGACGAGATGGACGCGAAGAACCGAAGCTCAGAATCACCGGCTCGACTCGAGAGACTCCACGGCGTGCGGGCCATACCGTCTCGAGCAGAACCAGAAGCGTGTATGTATGTGTATGTGTGTGTTTTTTCAACGAGATTTATTACCGAATTCCTAATGCTCTCGAACGGCGAGTAGAGAAGCGCGGAAGGGGTGAGCAGTTACATCCCCCGCCCTCGTACTCACCGGGCGTCTTTGTTTCTCATGCCGTCTCTTTCTTTCCCCCGCCCCCCCCCCCCCCCCCCCCCCCCGCCGCTGCACGACCCGGCGACGCGATCCCGACGGCCTCCTTCGTGGTCCCTCGGTACTCGCGTCGTCAACTATCTTCGCCACCCTCACTTTGCGCCTTCCTCGTCGTCGTCTTTCACCACGCGTTTGCCAAGCGCAAATATACACATTATATAACGACGCTACCACCCCCCCCCCCTCCCTCAAGGCATAAAAAAAAAGTATGTAAAAAAAATATATTCGGAAGATGTCAAATTTGGCATTCTTTTTTTTTGGGATTTAATATATTGTACATATGAATTGACATATGAATATACAAAATTTGGCATTTTTTGTTGTTTTGCTTCCTCATAGAGGAAGCTTTGTTTTCTTTAAAAAAAAATTGAGATTTTAATATCAAAACACTTGAAATAGTCTAAAACGTCAAGAAATATGATTTTTAGCTGGCGTCCGGATGTATGTGTGTGTGTGTATGCATGTGTGTATGTGCGTGTGTATGTGACAGAGTTGCATCATTTAAAATGACTATAACTCGGAAATGGTTTGAGACAGCGAGTTGGAATTTGGTACACTAGTAGAGCGATCATGTCGCTTCGTTCAGTGCTATTTTCGTGAACATTGGAGGCCCAATTGGAGATTTTATGCGATTTTCAATTTTTTCGAAATCCTCTGTGGTCGCTCTAAATTGCGTAAATTTGGAGCTATTGTCTTAAAACTGCACATAAATATACTATTTTGATCAAATACCTTTGGTATTGAATTTGGTAAAAATCCATCGAAGCGGTAAGATTATATGGGATTTTCAGTTTTTTGAAAAATGACTAAAAATGGTCCAATTTGAGTAAACTTGGAGGTATCGATCTTTTTTTGTATTTAATATATCGTAAATATGAATTCCTCTCGGTACTCGCGTCGTCAACTATCTTCGCCACCCTCACTTTGCGCCTTCCTCGTCGTCGTCTTTCGCCACGCGCTTGCCAAGCGCAAATATACACATTATATAACGACGCAATAAAAAATATGCAAAAACATATATTCGGAATGAACCAAATTTGGCATTCTTTCGTATTTTTTAAAAATATTTAATACAAAAAAATAATAATTGTAATACAATTGTATTTATGGTACATATGAATTCACATATAAATATATTAAAATTGACATTTGTTTTTGTATTTGATATATTGTAGATATGCATTGACATATCGAGAAATGTATTGTGGAATATGGGCAGGTGTGGGGCCGAATGGACTTTCTCATGATCTCAGTGAAAATTATCTGTCTTATGCAATCTGTTCAAAGTGCTTCTTAAAATACACAGTGAATCTACTAAAAAAAAATGAGCCAGAATGGACTTTCTCACAATCTCAGTGAAAATTTATAATTTTCGACAGGCTGTGTTTTAATTACTTTGGTCCGTTTTGCCCCCACTCGCCGATGTCCGAAAAATACACTCGGAGAAGAATAAATATCACGATTTCGGCCATCTTTATGTTCCATACATTGTTACGTTATTCATTCTTATCGAGATAGTACCAATTAATATCGTGAATTATTATAAATACGCAAAATACGTTCCATTTTTTTGCCCATTAAAATTGTAATAGCTAGAGGAAACATGGCGTGATAAACACCCGCACCTGTTTTCTGTTCGGGTGACTGTTCACAAAAATTAAATTAAATCTAATATATCGACATTAACACCGCCATCGCAAGCGATAAACAAGAACTGAGACGCTTGCATAACCGGTATAACATGATAAACCATAATTAGCTGTCATACATAGTCAAGAAATACAACAGAATATGTCATAGGATTACAAAGTATAGCCGTTTTAATAAGAACGCCATGAGCACCTAAAAAAGAGGTCATAAAGACGGTCAATACCGTAGTACTGAAATACGAGTACACCCAGAAAAAAAAATTATTTGACGGTCATCGTTTATTTGGTTCAAGTTAAATATTTATTTGATTTAAATAAATATTTATTTAAATCGAATCATTTTTTATTTGATTTAAGTAAAATAATAATAATAGGCCGCGAAATAATTTCTTTTTTCTGGGTGTAGGTCAGGGTCGAAAACGGGAACTGGAAGTGATGTGACGTTTGGTTTAATGCCACTAGGTAAATTAATTGAATCGGTCAACGCATGTAATAAAGTCGTAAACAGTCCAGAGATTTCATGAAACTCTATCTTAGTTTATTATTATTACTGTTATTATGTACTATTTTTAATATAATTTACTAGTAAGAGCTCCGCATTGGGATTCAATGCGAATCGGTTGTAAGAGGAGAAATCGGTCGAATAAATTAAATTGAATTAAATTAAATAATGAAGAAAGAAAAACAGACAAAATAAACATCGTTTGAAACGTAATTGAGTGTCTTGATTAAAAACCAAAAAGAGGATTTCGAAATCAGACCGTTCCGAAGTCGCAGCAAATTAAATAAATAAAGTAATTGTTAGTATCAAAAATATTTGTAAGATAAAAATCATTTCAGTTAAATATGTCGCCGAAAATTGATTTAATAAATCAAGGTTGTTGATTTGTTACGAATATATTTCTTCGATTTAAGCCACATGTACTTTTTTCCATGCGGAGCTGCCGGAAAAGATTTACCGCAGTCGCACTTTCCTCGTCTCCGTAAAACATCGCTCGGTCGAATTTTTACTTTGCTGCTCCTTCCATCGCCGGAATAAATCGCTAATCTTTCCCATTATTCGTCACTACTGGCAATCATTTTTTTAATTCAAAATGTAATAAAAATTATCTTTGCAAATCAAAGATGGATTACAAATATTTGTAAGATAAAAGTCGCTAAAATCTTACTACATATTCATATCGGTTAAATTTTTCCAATGCGGAGCTGCCGAAAGAGATTTAACGCAGCCGCACTTTCCTCGTCTCCGTAAAAGTTGAGTCGGTCGAATTTTTACTTTGCTGCTCCTTCCATCGCCGGAATA
>JAPYZC010007826.1:0-15087 GCA_030522665.1 Ichneumoninae sp. A BG-2022a
AGCAAGACGGCCGGTGGTGCGATCGGGAAAACCGGCCGGAATCGACTGTATATTCAATTTCGAATAGATAGGACACTGAGAAAAAAAAGTGCGGCGGACACCAAACCGGGAATCGTAGGTGCATTCTCGGTGCAAAACTGCGCGGATTCGATGGGTTTTTTTACCGTCATGCAATTACCAAAAGGTAACTTTTGGTAATTTTTTAATTTTTAATTTTTAGAAGTTTAATTTTTTCAACTACGTGGGTTTCCTCAAGGAACAGCCAAGAGCGCACCGCGTTATTCACTGTAAAAATAAATTGTAAATTTAATATACTGGAACTTGAAATTTGCCAACATTACTCATATGAATTAAACATTAATGTACTTTGCTTGTAAAATAATAATACCAGATATTAAAATTACAAATCTTTAGCTTGTAATTTACAAACATGTTCATGAAAAATATAAATTGTACTGTAAAATTGTAACGCACATGTGTTTGTAATTTGAGAAACAGTTTATGAAAAAAAGCTTCCAATACTGTTCATTAATATTCAAACTAATTTTTTTACAGTGTTTGTTTGCACAGTGTTCGTACATAGAGCAAGACGGCCGGTGGTGCGATCGGGAAAACCGGCCGGAATCGACTGTATATTCAATTTCGAATAGATAGGACACTGAGAAAAAAAACCGGGAATCGCAGGTGCATTCTCGGTGCAAAACTGCGCGGATTCGATGGGTTTTTTTACCGTCGAGTAGCTTCGCGGAAACGACGCGAGCCATTCGGAGTTTTTGCATTATTGAGCAGTCGTCGGGATTTCCAACGGTCCCTCGAAGCCGGAGAGTGTCGCCGAGGGTGCTCCGTTCGATGCTTCTGTTACTTTGCAACACTCTCGAGGATGGTAAAGCGGGGACTGATCCGATACTGCGTTTTGTTCGAAGGGTGGGAAAGCAAGATTGAGAGTCGAGTAAGACTCCGCACCTGACTTCATGGACTCTCCGGGGTCTTCGCGATGCTCCTGTCACGCCAATTTTTCTACGGATTTGCGGCCTCTTTTTTTCCTACCGTCGCTTCGGCCCCAGAACGGTTCTCATTTATTTACCAGGGCGAGGGGGCGGGGCGGGCGGGGACGGTATTTGATTGTACTATGCGAAATTGCGGAGTAGTGCGGAATTGAAGCTTTCCATCAGGATGCGGAGTGTAATGGAAAAAAAAAAAAAAAAAAAAAAAAAATAAAAAGGAAGTATCAACGAGGAGGAATGGCTCGAACGAACGGATAAAAATGCATCCTTCCTCCCCGGTTTTTTCCGTCTCGACGCTTTGCATATTTCCAAAATTGTCATTTCGCTAATTGCATTAAATCCGTCAAACCCATATTGCAGGAGAGTGAACGGGTCGGTTTTGTGTGTACGTACGAATTGCGGCGTCAGCTTATATTTGCACTGTAGGAGAGCGGTGCGGAGCCGGGGATGTAATTATCACGTAATGCGTGAATACGCGGCCCGTAGTTTGCACAAACACCGAGCCGGTTACACCGAAACTCGCCGGAACTGAGGTTGCGCGCTGTGCTCTTGTACTCCATTCGGAAGCAGCGGAACAGAGCAGAAGAGTGCTGTTTTTTTTTTTTTTTTTTTTTTTGGTCATTATAATAATTATATCGAGAATAATGTACGTTTCTTTAATTTCTGGAATATCATGTCCGCCGGGGCTGTTGCGCAATTGTGTTTGCGGTGGAAATATGCAAAGCGTCGAGACGGAAAAAACCGGGGAGGAAGGATGCATTTTTATCCGGATGCGTGTTAACACGCGAACCATCGGATTCCGGGAGAGACCCTCGAAGACAGAAGAAAATTGAATGTATTCATGGGATTCCAGTCGGCGAGACGGAACGACGAGAGGCGCGGGACGAATTTTGCATCGTTCAAGATTCACGAGGGAAAGAAAGTCATTGCCTCTTTCCTGGCGCTGCGCAGCGGGGCGCTTACATATATAATCTACCGGAGTCGTTCGCTGACGTTGTGACTCTCGGTGAATGCATTATACGACAGGAAGAGATTGCCGGGGAACCTCGAGTGACTATGACAGATACAAATTTAAAAAAATTGCGAAAGCTAGAGCGCGAACACACTTTTTTAAAAAATTTCAAAATCTGATAAAATCTGAACGAATGATTCAATTATTCCCTAATTTGTGACAAACATAGGCACTCAAACGCTTCACATGCGTGCCAAATTTCAATCTGTTTGATAAAAACGTTCTTGAGTTATAGACGGTTGAATTTTGCAGGCCTGGCACATACACATACACATCCATCCATACATGTAATTTTTCGACGTTTCATCAAAACAAAGCTTCCTGTATGAGGAAGCAAAAAACGCGAGATTGCCGAGAACCTCGAGCGACTATAACAGATACAAATTTTAAAAAATTGCCAAAGCTGGAGCGCGAACACACTTTTTTCAAAAATTTCAAAATCTGGTAAAATCTGAACGACCGATTCAATTATTCTCTAAATTGTGACAAACATAGGCACTCAACTACTCTACATGCGTGCCAAATTTCAATCCGTTTGATAAAAACGTTGTTCAGGTATAGATGGTTGAATTTTGCAGGCCTGGCACACACATACACACATCCATCCATACATTTTTTCTAAATGTAATTTTTCGACGTTTTGGAACATTCTGAACACGTTTTCATCAAAAACTCAACAATTTTTTTTCATCCAAACAAAGCTTCCTGTATGAGGAAGCAAAAACGAGGTTGTTATTTTGATTTCTTATATTCGTGCCACGATTTTTATCTCCTCCATTCGTAATCAGATTCGAACTCGTTCGACAAAGGGCAAAGCTGCGCTGCGAAGGCTCGAGTACCCTTACTGGTTGCAACGGTTGGTTCCGCCCTTATAATTGTTATGGCTGCTGCTTCGCATCGTAAATTCGGATAAATGAGAAATTGCATATTATATTCAATACGCTTATAGAATACGGCAATGCTCGCCTACGCGTGGAGGTGCAAACGTGTAATTTTAGGTACACCGAGGCAACCGGGAAATATTAATTTTCCGTGCTTAAGCGAGAGAGACTTGTTCGGGCGAGCAGTTTTGCTAATAGAATTAGTTACTTTGTAAGGAAGAATATTCCTCGCGCAATGCTGGGAGCGGCGCGTATGCGCCGCTCCCAACTGCAAGGTATGCTTTCAAATACCCGGCGTGGATAACGCGACCGACCTGACTAAGTGCTGCATATTTCGCAAGTTTACGTGAACGTGGAGAATGCACCTCGTTGCAGCGGCAGATGCGAAACTGCACGAAATCGCATCAGTTTTAAAGTGTAGATGCGGTATTGTGGACGGAGGGGAGGGGGAAAGAGGGCTCGGATTCAAATCCTGAGCAAGTACACCGCACGAAATTGCCTCTAATTGCGTTCCCTCGGCGAGTCCCGATCGCTTCGTAGTTCCAGTCATCGCCTTATTACCGGCGCAGCACCGCTGGCTGTTGGTGGTTAGATATTCGAACGGAAGCACATCCACTCTGATTCCTGACGACGTAGCAATCGCACCGCTGTGGAGGGCAAGCAATATACAGCTCTCGAGATTGGAAATACTAACAACTATTACCGCACGTCTATTGTCGTTACAAGGGTGGTTGTTCAGGAAACTCTCAGCGACCTTCCTGCATTAACGACGATTTGCAATCCAGAGGAAAGGTTCACTCTAAAAACAAGCGCGTTGTTTCATCACGCTTTACGCGTGCAAATTGTGTAGTCACTTTTTACATGTTTTAGGATACTAACTATTACCGCACGTCTATTGTCGTTACAAGGGAGGTTGTTCAGGTAACTCTGCTGTAGCGACGATTTGCAATCTAGGGGAAAGGTTCACTCTAAAAACAAGCGAGTTGTTTCATCACGCTTTACGCGTGCACATTGTGTAGTCACTTTTTACATGCTTTAGATGTGTTGATTCTCAACACATGTCCAAGTGTGTACATTTTACACGCATCATGTGCGCTCTTTCAGCAGGCGCTAAACACATTCACGCCGGTAATTACTTTTTACACGGTCCTATGTGTGGTCGCTTCTCTGACCACCACCCAACACAGCATGAAGTGTATATACATTACAAAAAAATATTTTAAAAATGTGCATTAGATTAGATAGTCTTTATTCTTCAAATGCATAATTGCTCATTATAGCCTCTTATAAATTAATTGCAATTTGACCTTACATCTAAACCACGTTATATCTATGTACATCAGGAATATCTGCAGTTTCTTGTTTAAGTTCGACGAGAGGATGCTTTCGAAAGACATCCTGCCCGATAGACTAACAATTCGTACACGTTACTGCGCATTCATGTTTAAAGTGCAGTGCCATAAACCAAATGAACCAAATGAATGATGGTTAAATGTGGAACACTTTTGGTCCACATTCAAATTAGCACAGACAGTACTTGAAAATATTGGGCGGTCCACGATCGTGCCATGCGATATGCGAATCCGCCATATTGCGATTGATTGAAACGCATATGCAAGTGCGTTGTTTTCCTAGCGTTTACTTTTATTGATAGTGTGTAGTATGTAGCACCTAGCGTGTACTTGCACACCAAGTGAGTGGTTCGGCCTTAAACGCGTTGAAACAATACACATAGCGTGTACGGGAGACCGGGACAAAATGGCACAGCGAGGCAAAACAGGACAGTGAGGCCAAAACTCAATTTTCCAATAATTTTTCGATGCCCCATTTTGTCCCAACGCTACATCTGGATTTTCAAACCCGTTTTGCCCCACGTACCACCATCGCCACCATCCCAATTGCGTTTTTCTCATTATCCTGTTTTGCCCCGGTGTGCCATTTTGCCCCGCTCTATTCCAATAAGCGTGTTGTGTAGCAAAACTCTAAAAAGAGTGTTGTACAGAGAATACAGGAAAGATGCAGTGCAAGTGTCTTGATTCAACACGTAAGCCGGCCAACACGTATTTCATTAATGCATTTGGATGGCACAACACATATAATATATGTGCTGTGAGTTGTTTTAACACGCTTGTTTTTAGAGTGTCGAGAAACGTACACTGTAAAAAAAATCTGTTTGAAAGTTCATAAATGTATATGAACTTTTATGCATACGCAGTATATGAAATTTCATTGACACGTATGTAAGAATATTTCGTTACCGGTATATTAAAACAATATTATTTGTATAATATTTGTAATAATAACATAATTTTCATATACGGATGTATTACTTTTCGGTGCCATCACCGGTAATCATAATATACAGGTATCGCATTTAAGATTAAATTATTAAAATTCAAATACAATGTATATGAATTCTAATTTCATATACCGAGGTTGTATATTTCATACAACTTTGTATATTAAACGTGTCGTAAATTTCATAACTTTTTTTACAGTGTAAAATTCAAATTTCCAGCGAAAGAACACACCGTGTCTGCCAGAGTCAGAGACGCAGAACGATCGTACCGCATCTTTTTCGCACCAGTGTGCCGCGAGAGCCATTTTTCACTTCCGTGATGATCGGATCGATATCCATATAGGATCGACATGGAAGTCATCGTACGCGGAATCGTCCAATGGCTCGAAAAAAATGAATGGATAAGGGCCAAAGGGGCGGCACGGCGCGGGAACGATCGATCCGAAAAACCTGGTGGAGTCCCGGGCGAGTAACAACGAGAGCGCTAGGCTTGCCGAGTTGCATTCTGCGTCCCCGCAGGTAGTACGTCGCCAACGGAATTGCTTCGGGCCATGATTAAAAAACCTCGACGAATTTATAGGAAAAGTTTAGTGCGCACGGAATTTCCCCCCCCCCCCCCCCCCCCCCCTATGCCGAGCCTCGCCGTACCCTGCCATCCTCTTCCACCGTCGTGGCGGCCCGACACTCGGTTTTCCGGTGTAAAGTTTGGGTCTTTAAAAAATAATAAAACAAAACGGCTCATGGCGCCCGCTGACGAGGGCCCCGTCGGTGATTTATCAAAGGCAGGCGGGGAATATCGTTGAGCCCTCGTGTCACATTTTTCCCTCGACAAGATTTTCGTTTTTCCGTCATTTTCCGGCACGAAATTATGTACGCGATATAATTGAATTCATGAATTTTTAACCGGTCCCGATGCCCCTGTTTCGCCCGGGCGACACGAGTGCGAGCCACTTTTTTCGAGCACGGCCACTCTTCGACCGGATGCGGTGCAGTGACGCCGTTAGCGGGTTCTCGACTGGACGGGACCAGAACCAATCGATCGTGGCCCTACTCACCCGTTTGGCTATCGTGTTTATTGACTGAATAATGGGGAAACCGGGAGAAATCGAGAAGCGAGGTCGAGCGAAAGGCGAGGGGGGGGGGAGAAACCCCGGGGAGGGGGGGGGCGAGAGTCGTAGAATAGATTCGAGACCCAAGGGGATCGAGATTTGCGGCGACAGTGATTCGACAGGTAAGAAGATTGATGGCGTTTTCAATGGGGGGGACCTGTGCGAGCGTGCGAATGCTTCCTCGAAATAGCGGCGACACCCCGGAGAGAGAGTTCTCCTGTACACAGAGCACAAAAAGTGCCCCACTGTAAATATTTGGACCTTAACGCGTGACGTTAGATCTCACCTGGCGAGAGCAAAGAAGAATGTTGGTTTCCGCACACTCGAGCCCCCTCGATGTCCCCGAGGGCTTTTTCTTACGAAAACATAATCCCCTCTCGATGCGAAGTACGTTACATCGATAAAAGGTTTGGTAATATCGAAATAGGCTGCTGTTGCGGGTGGCGAAAAAAATATTTTGTCGATTGAACAAAAGGTCTGTTGAATCCACGTAACAATTAACCACGTAATTTGTTAAAGCAACTAAATATTCGCTCAAACTACTAAATATTCGTTAAAGCAACGAAATATTTCTTTCAATAAACTAAATACTTCTTTCAATTAACTAAATATTTCTTTCAATCAGCTAAATATTTCTTTCAACCAACTAAATATTTCTTTCAATCAACTAAATATTTCTTTCAACCAACTGAATATTTCTTTCAATCAACTAAATATTTCTTTCAACAAACTGAATATTTCTTTCAATCAACTGAATATTTCTTTCAATCAACTAAATATTTCTTTCAATCAACTAAATATTTCTTTCAACCAACTAAATATTTCTTTCAACCAACTAAATATTTCTTTCAACCAACTGAATATTTCTTTCAACCAACTAAATATTTCTTTCAATAAACTAAATATTTCTTTCAATCAACTAAATATTTCTTTCAACCAACTGAATATTTTTTTCAAGCAACTAAATATTTCTTTCAACCAACTGAATATTTCTTTCAATCAACTGAATATTTCTTTCAACCAACTAAATATTTCTTTCAATCAACTAAATATTTCTTTCAACTAACTAAATATTTTTTTCAAGCAACTAAATATTTCTTTCAATCAACTAAATATTTCTTTCAACCACCTAAATATTTTTTTCAAGCAACTAAATATTTCTTTCAAGCAACTAAATATTTCTTTCAATCAACTAAATATTTCTTTCAAACAACTAAATATTTCTTTCAATCAACTAAATATTTCTTTCGCCACCCGCAACGGCAGCTTAGTTTGATATTACCAAACCTTTTTTGCGGTGTACGCGCGACCGACATTATCTTTATCGATATCACGAAGCTCCCGTTCGCTCGCGAATTAAATTTTACGAAAAATATATTGAATACTTGTAAATAACATGCGCTGTTGATTAATTCATGAGCTCGCGCGGTATCAATTAATTAACTAGTTAATTAAATCATTCGTGCATTCGTACTGGCGTTCGTGCTGGTATTTAAAAAAAATGTATAATCTTGTTCACGGGTAAAGAAAAAGCGCGGGATGGAACAGGATGCAAGCGCCACTGCCCACTCAATTCCCGCGAACGCTAACGCGAAGAGACCAAGGAGCGGCGGGGGGGGGGGGGGGGGGGGGGAACGCAACCAGGGGGGGGGGGGGGGGGGGGGAGATGACTACATCGAATCTTTTATACATAATGTATATCTCTATGCAGCGCATACAGTCTTATCGGGCGAAATTACCTTGGCGTTTCTTCACAGGAACGTAGTAATTAATGACGCGTTTATTAAAGTCGTTAGTTTCTTCATTAAAACCGTATTAAACGGGACGGTGATGGCCGAAGTAGGGCGGGCGGGGTGTGCGAAGGGACCGACGTGCGCGCCTTCTCCCATTTTTTTTTTTTTTTTTTTTTTTTTTTTTTTTCTTCTTTTTTTTTCTTTTTTTTTTTTTTTCAATGGAGCCCTCAAACTCGAGCCGGGTAGCGCCGGTTCGCCGTGGACGGAGATAAAACGCAGCTATCCCGCAGCGCTGAATTCATAAAAGCCACTTTTTATTCGACGTTGAACGCATCTACTTTATGTCTAGTTAGTTGTAATGAAATGCCGGGACAGAGCTACTTTTATCGCGTAGATTTTACCACCAGAAGCGATGCAGCGCACCAAGATCCGTCAGTGACCGGTTCATTATTACGCGTACTTCATTCGCCGCGTTAAACCTGCGAACCGGCCACCCGGCGAGATTTTTCCAACGACCAAACAGGCAATTTTTAATATCGCCGGGGGTTCTTGAAATAATAAAGGGAGTTCGAATTTTCTGCGCTTGCGGGACGCTCGGAGCGAGGATTCGAAGTGGAACGGACGGGGGATGAGGGAATCGTGAAAGGGCGCCGCCCAACAGCGCTGCCGATCCGGCTGGCATCCTCGGTGCCAAGTCAGCTTCAGAGGGAAAAATTAAATAACGCTGAGATCCCGACGTCCGAGCCAGTCGAGATAGCTTTATAGGGGAGAGCGGGGCAAAATGGCACATCGGGGCAAAACGGACAAAACGGACAACACTTTGAAATGGTGGCGATGGTAGCACGTGGGGCGAAACGGGTTTAAAAATCTGGATGTATCGGTAGGACAAAATTGGGCATCCAAAAATTATTGGAAAATTGAGTTTTGCTCTCACACACTGAGAAAAACTTACATAGTAAATGTTTCCCAGGGGGGACGTCTACATTTTATAGTTACAGCAATGCCAAAAAATTACACTGTAAAAAATGTCTGCATCGAAATTAGTGTACTTGTATTGGAAGCTTTTATGCATAAACTAGTATATTCAATTTAATATACAAATGTCGTGTAAAATGAATGTACGGTAAATAAAAAATAATAAAGAAGTGGTATTTTTAATAAAAGTACTTCGATAGTACTAAATGTATTTAAAAAATACTTTAAAATTACTGAAATTTCACATAAAAGCTTCCAATATCGGTACATTAAATTTACAATTTTTTTAACAGTATATAGTTTTAACTATAATTATAGTTTAATCCATTGAATATATACTATCACAAACTATCTATATAGACGTCCCCCCTGGGAACTTTTCGTTATAGTAGGAAATACCATCCTTTTTCTCAGTGCAGTCCCGTTTTGCCCCGCTGTGCCATTTTGCCCCGGTCTCCCCTATCCTCCGCCTCGTTCCTCGAACGCGATCGAATAACATTGGGGAACGAGAGCCGGGGAACCGGACTGGAGAATTGGCGAAATCGGGCGATCATCGAGCCGTGTAAGGCACGAGCCGGGTTACCATTACTCGGGTTTACTTACGCACCGATTTATTTGCACGAACCCCATGGATTCTCCGCCGGCATCGGCCCTCTTCGAGCTCACTGAGTCCCGAGACCATACGCTCCAGGCGAGCAAATCCTATCGTGTCGAAGTCGTACACGTACCGGATAGGTGTCGATTTGGAACATCCCGAGATCCTCTCGGGCGCAACTTGGGCCAACATTCTCCGTCCGTTTCTCTCCGCCTGATCGTGTGTCTCAGGCAAATATCGATATCTCAAGCACAAGACTGATACATGTAACTAGGACTTCCGGCTGCACAGACCTAAGGGATATTACCGATAATCACCGCTGACCGTTACCTCTATGAGGTGGAAATGTACACGCTTCGCGCAAGGACATTCAGAGATGGGGGGATCTTAAGGGAATGTGTCGCATCTTAAGGGAATGCGTCACACAACGACTTTTTTTTACTTTTGAAACTAAAAATCACATGCGTTATGAAGGAACGAATATAGTTTTTTTAAATGGATTTCTTATCATTTTTTTTCCCACATGGATTCCGAGATACGTGAGTTTAAAATTGTGTCAATTAGCATGAGCTGCATATGGTGCCATGTGAAAAGCAACGTTCGTTTTTAAAAATATATATATTTTCAAACTACTGTATTGGATTTTTTTTCTGAAATAACATTATAACATTATTAGGGACGCATTAAAAAAATTAAATCGAGATGTCCACATAGATTTTCGAAGATATTACGAGTTAAAGGGGCTTAGAACGTGTATATGGATGGATATCCAGGGGGACAAACTACTGCTAACAACGCCCCCCCCCCCCGCCCCCGCCACTGCTCGCCATTAAGAAACGGCGATCTGTGACGTATTCCTTTACAGTAGTCCATTCGTTATGTTTGACGCCGTCTAAGTTTGACAGAAGAATAAGAGAGAATTGCAAATAGTTGCCGATCGGATGAGAATCTGAAAAAATCAAGCATATGGAAGGTGCTGAAAAGATTGATAGTGCATAATAATAATTCCAAAGTGTTATTAAAAAATTACTGTAATAAAAAAATTATGCAACAAATTAGCCGGCAACCTAATTTTTTTTCTCATGAAATTGATGTGTTACTTTTTTTGAGTACGAATGAATTTTTTCAGAATTGTATGTAATGTCTGAAAATTGCGTTTTCTTTATATTAAAATATGTTTAAAATCGCAATTTTCAAACATTACAAAAAGTTCTCAAAAAATTCATAGGTATTCAAAAAAAATTGACAAATCATGTTCGTAACAACAAAAAATTAGGTCGCCGGCTAGTTTGTCACACAATCTTTATTTTTCACAATTTTGGAATTGTTACAATACAGAAACAATCTTTTCAGCACCATCCACAAGCTTCCCTTTTTTCAGATTTTTATTCCATCCAGAAGCGTTTGCAATCTCTCTCATTCCTCTCACGAACTTAGGTAGGTGGCGTCAGACATAACGAAAGGACTGCCTTAACCGAAGATGTTGTGTCTCTCGGTGACGAAAACATTAATTCAAATATTCGAGGGGAAATCGAATAGTCTCCCCGGAGGAAAATTGAAATCTTGGTTTATCGCCCACTTCCAAAAGATATCTTTAAAACCAAGATGACATAGCCCGGAGCGCGATTGTTCGGCGACGATATAAGACGACACGTCTTATATCGTCAGGGATTCGGCCTCAGCCAGAGGCGTGATCTAGGCGCATGCACCCTCCTATTCGACGTTCGTCGCCTCTGGGCATCTGCCAAGACCTCTATTACATTCCGTCTAATGTCCAACCGTTGAGCTCCTCCCGCGGTATCACGAGCAGACGTACGAATATACAGATGTTCTCTCAACAGGGCCGTACAAGCGTGACGGGGAAGAAGTAGCTAGCAGCGGCAAAATCAGAAACAGCGGTAGGCACCGCCATCTCCCGCGTTTATTGGCGTGACGAGGAGTTACGACAGTACAGTCCTTTCGTAAACATAATAAAAGAAGGAGAGACGGCCCGGGGGACAAAACTCCGTCTGCGAGAGTACAACGTGGCCAAATACGACGAAAGCCTCCCTCCTCGAGATTCCTCGCCCGTCCTCTCCCTCCCTCGACTACCGCACATCCATTCGTTTCCTCGGCTGTCTAACAATCCCGGGACTCCGTGCCAAAACGAGAACGGAAGGAGGGTTTTATCAAAGAAATCCTGAGGGGATTCGAGAGGATCCCGGCATATTCCGAGACAAATAAAAGGTGCGGACGCCGCCGGATGGCCCATTGACCGCAAACGCTGAATTACCGTGTCCTGCAGTTACCGATATCGAGGTTCATCTCTGAAAATGTTCGTGTTTCGATCTGACCAACCCGGAGAGTTGCCATGATTTTTTTCCCGTTTTTTAATTTTTCGTCCCAAATGCGATGCGGTAAGACGAAACAACAAAACTTTTATGTGTTTTGGACGATGAGGAAATGCACCTCTGACTCTTAACGGAGTCGCTCTTGATGCTAAGAAACTTCAGAGGCAGCAGTGTCAAGATCAGTGGATGACATTTATCGTATGTAGCTGAAATGGAAAAACCTACCTGCCTCGCATGGTGGTTAAAGACATCTTATGATCCTGACGCAATGCCTCTGACGTTCCAGACCATGAGCTGAAGTCAGAACTGCCTTTCCCTATCATGCACAACCGATAAGAAATCAAGGTGCAAAACCTAATTTTTGCACTTTGATTTCTCACTGTTCTGATAATCCAAATTGCTACGTTCTTTTACCACGATCACAATTTTTTGTACTTCACACTGATAAAAAAAGTACAGTTGAATCCAACAAAATATTTGAATGACCCAAAAATATTTTTGTGAAATCACCCGACAAATTGTTGAACTAACTAATTTTTTAGCTGTATCAACAAAATCTTAGGTGAACGTCCCTGCCCGAATTGTAGTTGATTCAACCGTATTTTTTATCAGTGTACGCAATCCAAATCCTGTTCATCAAAACCATCAAAATTTCACTTTTCATAAAAAAAGTCATGTTCATAAAAAAAAAAAAATCCTGTCACGGATATCCAAGTAGACTGATCAAGAAATTACCTTCCATACACGCGGTACCGCACGATTTTTAAATTAATCACGCGAGTGAGAATGCACATCGCGGATTTTATTTACTTTTTATAAATATATATACCTGAATATATACATTAACACAATAGCTAAGTTAAGTTACTTAATTTAAGTTAAGCTAACTTTAAGTTAGCTGCTCAAGTCTTGCTAATCTCGATATATTTATTATTTTTATTTACGTTTAACTTTACTGTATTTGTATCGCTCTAGACTGTACTCTATATGCTGTGCTTTGCACCTGTTCAGCCTTTCTGTACTGTCTGGTCCTTTGGGGATTTATCCCCGGACCCCAAGAAACTATAGGGTAAAAGTGGGGAATCTGGCCCGGTCCATATATCATTGATTTACGTGTTAATCGAGGTGGGCCATATTCACCACTTTTACCCTACTATACTGCTATACTAATAGCTAGTATGTTATCAAGATATAAAGCGGAGTAAGAGTAGCAGGAGAAAACTGAGCGGACTGAAATGGTTTCTTGACTCTTGAAATGGTTTTTCGACTCTTGAAATGGTTTTTTGACTCTTCAAAAAATTAGGACTTGTCGCGAAGCACAGATTAAACTACCGGCGCGACTTCCAGCAACGGCACGAATTGCTAACCCTTTGCCGCCGAGTTGCCGTTTGAGAGTACATTGGAGCGTGTTTGTGTAGATGATTCCAGTCGGCACAGGATAGTTGGCTCAGGCAAACTATCGTAAATGCTCTCTATGCCACGCTGTACGCTTCACCCAACGGGTATCACGACTGTCGTGTCTATCGGAGCAAACTATGGAGAGACAGTTATATAGAAGCGAACAGAAACATGCATATTTGTGCGCACCCCTCGCAGTTACCGCCTGGTTCAACTCGGCAGATATTCGAAGAGCCTTTGCATCAAACCGGCGCGAGGGCCGGAGCCGCATGTCAAAGCTTTCGGATGTGTATACACGAACGAGTGAGATATCGTACCCGGCCAATTATCCTGCGGAAGGACCGGTTCGAAATCCTCAGGGTGGATGTGGTGGAAAAACGCCTGACTCGACACCTCGGAAACGTAGTTCAATTTAAGGTCCATTCTTGGTATAGCCGAGAAGTTAGGTGAACTTGACCCAGCTTCCAAATTCAAGACGCCTAATACAACTTTGCACCAATTACGGGCTCTCGTGGAGTCTCAAGATGGTAATTACGGATACGCCGCGTTCGTTACAAAGGCTCGAAGGGAGATCGTGGCTGACGTAAAATCTGCGCCCCATAGGTCGGGCACGAGGGAACCGGCTTTTGAAGCACCGTCTGAAGCTGGTCGTCTCAACGAGTCGGCTGCCTTTGACCGAGGATGCGCCACCCAACAGCAGGGTATGACCGAGCTCATCTTACCGGCGACCATAACATTTGATCTGTCGACTGTCTTACCGGCTAACGGAGGGAGAACCAAAGCGAGCGGGGTAGCGAATAGTTAACGCGGGAGAATTGCAGCAATTCAACCAGTTTGGGCGATAGAAGAGAAAAAGATGGTGACGTGCACACGTTCACGTACAGCGTGTTAATTACTTAATCACCATGCAATTGGAGATTGTTAACGTTCCGCTTTGTTGATCAGCCGCGCTCATCTTACCGGCGACCATAACATTTGATCTATCGACTGTCTTACCGGCTAACGGAGGGAAAACCAAAGCGAGCGGGGTGGCGAATAGCGGACGCGATAGAATTGCAGGACACCAGCCAGTTTGGGCGATAGAAGAGAAAGAGATGTTGACGCGCACACGTTCGCGTACAGCGTGTTAATAACTTAATCACCATGCAATTGGAGATTGTTAACGTTCCGCTTTGTTGATCAACCCTGCTCATCTTACCGGCGACCATAACATTTGATCTGTCGACTGTCTTACCGGCTAACGGAGGGAAAACCAAAGCGAGCGGGGTGGCGAATAGCGAACGCAGTAGAATTGCAGGAAACCAGCCAGTTTGGGCGATAGAAGAGAAAAAGATGGTGACGTGCACACGTTCGCGTACCGCGTGTTAATTACTTAATAACCATGCAATTGGAGATTGTTAACGTTCCGCTTTGTTGATCAACCCCGCTCATCTTACCGGCGACCATAACATTTGATCTCTTGACTGTCTTACCGGCTAACGGAGGGAGAACCAAAGCGAGCGGGGTGGCGAATAGCGAACGCGATAGAATTGCAGGACACCAGCCAGTTTGGGCGATAGAAGAGAAAGAGATGTTGACGTGCACACGTTCGTGTACAGCGTGTTAATTACTTAATCACCATGCAATCGGAGATCGATAACGTTCCGCTTTGATGATCAACCCCGCTCATCTTACCGGCGACCATAACATTTGATCTGTCGACTGTCTTACCGGCTAACGGAGGGAGAACCAAAGCGAGCGGGGTGGCGAAT
>JAPYZC010007830.1:0-10234 GCA_030522665.1 Ichneumoninae sp. A BG-2022a
TTTTATTTCTTTTTTAAATTGCCGCTAAAAAGCGATAGGTTTTCGATGCAGTTTTTTATTTAGCTTTTGGGCAATATTATGGCGATGAAATATGACACTATTACGAATAATTGACGCACAACTCAGTTACTCGAAAAACGTCGAATTATCGATTAGTAAGATAATTGATAATTCGATATCGATTATTATCAATTAGTAAGATAATTCGATATCGATTAGTAAGATAAGTCGATATCGATTATTATCGATTAGTAAGATAAGTCGATATCGATTATTATCGATTAGTAAGATAATTCGATATCGATTAGTAAGATAATTTTTGCGGAAAAATGTAATACTTCTCTGTTATGCTATGCGCGACACCCATACCGGTTGGACGGAATATTTTATCCTGGGATTACACGATGATCCTTCGGAGTCCTATAATATTTGTTATTTTTATTTCTTTTGTAATTTTCCACTAAAAAGCGATATGGTTTCGATTCCATCTTTTTAAGCTTTTGGGCAATATTATGGCGATGAAATATGACACTGTTACGAATAATTGACGCAGAACTCAGTTACTCGGAAAACGTCGAATTATCGATTAGTAAGATGATTAATTTTTGCGGAAAAATGGAATGCATTTCTGTTTTGCTATGCGCGATATTTTTACCGGCTGGACGGAATATTTTACGCTGGGATTACACGATGATACTTCGGGGACCAATAATATTTGTTATTATTATATCTTTTTTAATTTTCCGCTAAAAAAGCGATACGTTTTCGATTACGTTTTTTTGATTAACCTTTTGCGCAACACGATGTCGATGAAAAATGATATTATTGTGAATAATCGAAAACAAATCATCGTTACTCGAAAAAGTGCCATTGTCGATTAATTGATACGGACAAAATTTATCGCAAAATTATCTTCATCCGCGATACGTTTACAAGAGTCTTCGAAACTAAAACAATAACACTACAAAATATAACCAAAAACCGCCAAGCACTAGAGGTAATAGTATAGCAGGGAAGAGTGGAGTAAAATATAACCCTGGGGCAAACTGGATCCATGTCCTCTTCTTCGTAACAAACTAATTATTATAATTTTTTATGTCTCGTAGAAAATTAGTAAATAAAGTCTCTTTTGCCCTCGGGTTCCATTTTGCCCCGTTCTCTCAGATTCTGGTATGAGCGTCGATGTTCTTAAACATTTAATGAGTGCCTATATTAATAGCTACAAAAAAACCTTTTTAAGTGTTAACCTATTTGCGAATTTTTATATACATTACACACACATATATATATGTATGTATACACTGTAAAAAAAAATTTGTTTGAAAATTAATGAACGGTATTGGAAGCTTTTTTACATAAACTGTTTCTGAAATTTCAAACACCTGTGTGTTACAATTTTACAGTAAAATTTGTATTTTTAATGGAAATTTTTGTAAATTCCTGGCAAAAGATTTCTAATTTTAATATCTCGTATCTTTACTTGACAATAAAAGTACATTAATGTTCAATTAATGAAAGTAATGTAAGAAAATTTCAATTTCCAGTACATTAAATTTACGATTTATTTTTTACAGTGTATATGTATATATTTACCGGTCGATCGCCGCACACTGTCGATGAATCGATGCGGTTGCGCACCGCACCTTTATATAAGATTTCGTCGGCGATCTAAGTGGATTTGCTTAATGGATTTAACGCGAATCTGACCGCAACCTTAAGGAGCTTCGACCACACGCGACACCCTGGTCTCCGGAGCGTCGGGCTCGCTCTTCCGGCTGATGGAACTTGTTACTTTGTGAACTTCTCGCTCTATATACCGGACCGGCACTTGACCGCTTCTCTCGCCTCTTAAGCCCTTCAGTTGCAGGCGTCGATGGGCCCTCGAGCTTTCGATGCGAAAATGGTGTTTCACGCCACGGTCGTCACACCGCGACGCGCCCCCCTTCGACCTTCCAAGGGCAACTTCGCCCGACCAGTCTTCTTTCCACGAACTATTAGGCACAAAGGAACACGAGAGCGATCTTCTGCGCTGTGGTTTTTGGTTCAGTAAAAAAACAAGTTTCGCCTCTGTAAGCACGAGCGCAACATAATCAACGAATATACCAACGGTTTTCGTGAATGAGGCTCGGCCTCGATAAGGGATGGGTTTTTAATCATTTTATTTATATATCATAATATAATGTACTATTATGATATTATTCAATAAATATATTTCATGATTATAATATTATTATATTATAATGTTATATAGTAATGATGATTATTATTATCCTCCTTCTATCATCGAGGCCTTAAAAAATGGAGTTCGAGAGTAATCTTCTGCACTGTGGTTTTTGGTTCAGTAAAAAAACAAGTTTCGCCTCTGTGAGCAAGATGCAATATAATCAATAATTGCGATAGTTTTCGTCTATAAAAATGCTCGGCCTCGATAAAAGATGGGTTTTTAATTCATTTATTATTGTTATTCTGTAATAATATATTATATAATATTATATAACATAATAATAATAATAATAATAATCTTCCTTCTACCTTCGAGGCCTTTAAAAAGATGGCTAATACGATTGTACTTGGTTATGAGTGGGCTATGGCAGTAAACAGGAGAAAAAAGTCAAGTTGCGTTTTATGCTACTCGATAAAATTATTAAATCGTATTATTATATAAAATTATTAATCGTATAATTATTGCCACATTGGCATATAATTATCATACATTATATTGTCATATATTATTGTGTAAATCGTGAATATCCTCGCTGTTAATTTCAACTGTTCGAATAAATAAAAAATTTCAAGGGTGTTATGAACTTCATCTTAATTTATTATCTGTTCATATTATACAACTTATTATTCTGAGCTCTAAATTAGGACTTATTGTAAACTGGCTCTAAAAGGAGAAATCCATCAAATAAATTAAACGAAAATTTTATATATATATATATATATATCTTGAAAGAAAAAACAAACCTGGAGGCTGTGAAACTCCTCGGTCAACAAAAACAGCGGGATTTATTCAGTACCATCCGCCGCGCCGAGGAAAGAGCACGAAGATCGAGAACCGCCGAGACCGCAGAGAGGGCAAAGAACAAAACACGCCCGTAAACCAGTGTATACAAAAGACATCGATGTATCGACAAACTGCCCTCAGTGCACGAACGACCAACGATCGTATCCGTCTTGCCCCACTTTCAAAACAAGCGACCCTGTAATTACGTGCAAAGAAGAAAACGCCCAAGACGCGCGGTGTTGAAGAAGAAAAATGGTGATGAACGGAGGAAAAACGATGGAGCGCGCGCGTCCAAAGAACCGACTCGGGTCTCGTTGGCGAAAAAACGTGGTTGAGCTCGCAGATCGCTAGGGACAAAAATGCACAAAAAAAAAAAAAAAAAGAAATAGATTGGAGTCGGAAGAAAGGGGGACGAAACGCGGGGCGGGGAAGAAATGGATGTAAGGGGGATAAAAGTGGAGAAAGCGCGCCTCCTTACGATCTCGCCCCGACCCTCGAATCTCACAGGGTGAAGCTGGCGAAGCACCTGGGAAACGTTCTGTTAGACGGAAGCTCAACTTTTTCCTCACTCATCTCGAGTCTCCCCGCAGCATGCCGGTGCCGTCTCCGGTGCTGCTATAAACCATGCAGCACGAGACTCGAATTTTCACCGCGGCACGGAGCGCCGAGGGAACCCGCGGGAGATTCTCTTTCGGGTCACGCGAGCGCAAGGCAACACAAGCCAGTGCAAACGCATTCGCGGGGCATACCGGGCATTACTGAACTCTCTCACCTGGGCTCTCTCCGCACCGCAGGAATAGACGGAGGCGTTCCGACCAGCACTTTTATTTGGGACGCTCATTCGAGACCCGTTAGTCATCTTCGGCGAAGTCCCGATATACCGCGACGGTGCACGGCAAAAAGGTTTACTTTTTTTAGCGAACCTTTTTTTTTGTTGACAAACGTTAGCAATTTTTTTCGTTTGGGAATTTTATTCAAAAATATTTGGAAAATTGGCAAATGTTTTTGTAAAATGAACGAATATTGTTGTAAGATGAACAAACATTTTTGTAAAATCACCAAACATTTTTATATCGTGAACAAACATTTTTCTAAAATCAACAAACATTTTTGTAAAATGAATAAACATTGTTGTAAAATTGTTGTACAGTAAACAGACATTTTTATACAATGAAAAAACAATTTTGTAAAGACAAATATTTTTGTACAATTAACAAGAAAATAATTATGGACGTTTGTGACCAAGAAACGTTGGTCCGTATTCTGCAGATTAAAGGCGGAGACTAAACAGCAGTTTCATCCTCTATTTTCTTTCTGTTTTAATACTTGAAAGAAAACCATAGACATTTTTACAAATTTGCTACGATATTTTCCGTCCATCTTCCCGTAAAATTAAAAATCTTCAATACCTTAAATATAAAAATATACCGAAAAAGTTATCGAATTGTGAAAATTCGAGGACTTTCTTTGGACCATTATTGAGACACGGTATTCACAGTTTTGCAAATTTCTTAATAGAAAAATTGTCTTCAGTCTAAACTGTTTTTTGGTAAACAAAAAAGTCTTAACCGGAAGTAACTATTCGAGCTTGTTGCAGATCGGAGGCTTTGTCATTAACATTCCTTAACATCGATGTCGTTGACGATTGTCCGAAATTTCATAAAAGATTCCATCGAAAGATAATGCCTTCGGATACCGTCGAGCACGAAAGTTCGTGAAACTGCCCAAGTTGCTTGCTGCGCAGCTGATGCATCAACAAAATTTAACGCGTCATAACTGGCAACACAACCAAGAAACTGCCATCAAACTTACCGCAACAGCGGTACCATCGAGCGAGGTAGCAAGTTTGCCGTTTCCGATTTCTCCATCGAAGCCCCAAGAAATTTTTCATGCAATCTTCTCTTCCGTAATGAAAAATAAAAAAAAAAACATAAAAAATTGTTTCCTCCAGATTACCCTCATTAATCCCCGAGCCCTAAAAGTTCCGCGACGAATTGTCATCGATCCTCGATAGCGCTGAGTCGCTGCGGAGCATCGTTCGGTCCATCAAGCCCGGAACGACCGAGAAATGTTTTTAATCAGCGATAAAGTTTTTTTCCCCCTCGAAGGGCCAACGAACTTCGAAGACCCAAACAATGCCGTACAAAAAAGTTGATGAGAAAAACGAAGCCGAAGAATTCGAAGCAGCGTTTTTTCCCCCTTCGACAGTTTGAATACTTTCGGTTGAAAATTGATTAAGGTAGTCGGAGCTGTACAGTCCCGCCGAACGTGAGTTTCAGAGAAAATTCCGAACACCTCCCGATTGGATAAAATTCTGACAAAAATATCGAGTATATGGGAGGTGCTGCAAAGATTGTTTTTGTGAAATAATAATTCCAATTTGTTGTTGATAAATTGAAGATAAAAATAATTACACAACAAATTACTCGGCAACTCAACTATTTTCCTTCATAGAAATGATTCGTTTATTTTTCTGAATACGCATGAATTTCTTCAGGATTTTTTGCAATCTTTGAAAATCGCGGTTTTTCTATGTTCAAGCTGGAAAAAACGTTTTATCATACGCAACACATAGGCATTTTTACGGATTTTTAAATTCACTTTGAATTTTTTTTTTTGTATATGTGAAAAACCTACAGAAAGTCACAAATTTCAAAGTGAATTAAAAAATCTGAAAAACTTCACACGAATTCGGAAAAATGAACGAACAATTTTCATTAAAAAAAAAGTTACGATCCCGGGAGATTTGTCGAACCCCTTTATTTTTCATCAATTTGTTAAAAACATTTTGGAATTATTGTTATACAAATTTAATCTTTTCATCACCTTTAACACCCTTGATTTTCTTTCAGATTTTTATACCATCGATAAGTGTTCACAATTCCTTCTTATTTCTCCGAAACTTATGCGAAGTGAACACTATTCGCAAAACGTAGGGGAGCGCGGGGCAAAATGGGACAGTGGGGGCAAAACTCATTTTTCCAATGATTTTTGAATGCCCCATTAAAAAAAAAGTCATCCGGATTTTCAACCCCGTTTTGCCCCATACACCACCTCCACCACCACATTAAAAAAAATTTGCTTGCGGGCTGCCGCAAGATTTTTAAATAATCGTTGATTTTTGTTCTATAAAAAAAAATAAAAAATCAACTATTACCTAAAAATCTAAAAAAATACATACGTATTCAGAAAAATAAACGAATCATTTTCATAAAAAAAAAAGTTTTCTTGCCGGGTAATTTGTTAATCAATAACTTTTTTAATGAATTTGTTAATATCATTTTGCAATTATTATTTTGCAAAATTAATCTTCTCAGTACCTTTAGTATGATTTTTTCCGATTTTTACACTATCAAGAAGTGCTTACAATTTTCTCTTATTGTTGTCGAACTTATGCGAAGTCAGCGCGCAGCGAGACTCCCTCCTGAAGGGTGCAGACTCGAAACTGGCTCGCCGGAGGTACGTTTTGACAGAAGTGTACGGACTTTTTCCCGAAACAATGAGGCCCGCATGAATGACGAAGCTGCGCGCGAAGGGCGCGAGAAGACGTCGAGAAGCGGGAGTAATTGCATGCCCGGGCACGGAGCAACGAGGAGGGTGGGGGGGGGGGGGGTTAAGGGGGCGAGATGGAAGCGTCGAGTAAAAAGCGGAATACGGAGGTGTGAAGGAAGTCGAAGAGTTCGAGAGAGAGTTCAGCAGGCCGGAAGTATCGTCGACGACGGACGAGTGGAGCAGCCTGTCCGCCGTTCCGCTTCGCCCTTCCTTTCCTACCGCTGCAAGCGGCAGCAGCAAGTAGTCGAACTTCGCGAAAGATGTGCAAAGTTTAATCTCCGGCTCGGGGACGAGCCGGAAGATTTCCTCGCCTCGTCGGCGAGACTAGTGGCCGGAGTTGTCGACGAGGGAAGGAAGGGGGGGGGGAAAGCCGACGTCGCGCGGAGTGTATATGCGGCCGGAAGCTCTCCGACACCGGACGCGAGTCGACTTCCGAAGAGCCGGCGCAGCCAGTGCCAACAACTTCTCGAGCCACTTAACAAATTCACAACACGTTTTTAATAATCCTGCTTAGCTGTCGTTATCCGCGTTCGATTAGACGCGTCCTCCCGCGGCGGGAGGCTCCGGCGCTGAGTCACGAGCCTCTGCGCATGCGCAGCGGCTAAGAGAGATTTTTGTTTCGTGAAGGGAATTGGCTGAAAAGCATTTTGGACTTTTGGAACTAAAAACTCGGGAGGGTTATAATGCAATGAATGAGGCTTTTTAAAGAATTTCTTATAATCCTTATTACACTTGGTGCGAAAATGGGAGTTTTACGCACGCTTGTGCAAATTGTCGTTTCTTCTGATTTTCACACCTCGTGAAGTAAAACTTGGGACGATACTCGGGCGAAAAACTTTTTTTGAACTCTTCCTTGCAAAGTGCACTACGAATTCACCGTCTACATATTCGATAGTATTTTCCGTTCAGGAATGACAGCCTTTTGTTAAATCCATCAACGAAATTCCTTCGTAACCAAACAGCTGTAATTTTTAAACAGAAAATACTATCGAATATCTAGACGGTGAATTCGCAGAGCATCTTTCGAGAAAGAGAACGTGCCATAATACATCAAAATCGAGCCAGAACATTCTTTGAAAAAATTAAACGACCATATTTTCGAAAATTAGCCCAAACCAACCAGTTAATATTTTTGCAGATCCATTGCAATTAATGTATTTCTAGATTAACAACATCCGCTACAATTCAAATAACCATCCACTATAATCAACAGATGAGTGAAAGTTTGTATAAACGACTTAAAAAAAAAAGCACTCATTTGACTAGTGTAAAGCACTCCAACCCGAATGACAGTGTGACGCAAGAGTTTGTTATTCAAGAAAATGATAGTAAAAAAAACCCTCAATTTAAAAATAAATGTCTGAAAAAAGTCACTCTGAGAAGAGTTCAGCAGACTCAAACAAGTCAATATTTTTGCAAATTCATTGCAATTAATGATTTTCTAAGTTAATAACTTCTGCTGTAATACAAATAACCATCCACTATAATCAACAGATGCGTGAAAGTTTGTATAAACGACTCAAAAAATACAGCACTCATTTGACTAGTGTAAAGCACTCCAACCCGAATGATAGCGTAACGTAAGTAAGAGTTTGTTATTCAAGAAAATTATTGTAAAAAAAAACCTCAATTTAAAAATAAACTAAAAAAATAAATTAAAAAAATTAAACGACCATATTTTTGAAAATTAGCCCAAACCAACAAGTTAATATTTTTGCAGATACATTGCAATTAATGTATTTCTAGATTAACAACATCCGCTACAATTCAAATAACCATTCACGATAATAAACAGGTGCGTGAAAGTTTGTATAAACGACTTAAAAAATACAGCACTCATTTCACTAGTGTAAAGCACTCCAACTCGAATGATAGCGTAACGTAAGTAAGAGTTTGTTATTCAAGAAAATGATTGAAAAAAAAAAACCTCAATTTAAAAATAAACGTCTGAAAAAAGTCATTCCGAGAAGGTAGTTCAGCAGGCTTCGGTGCATTCGAAGCGTTTCGCACATTCCCCCAGTTAAAGCTCGTTCTCCGCGCCTCGGCCCGTTTTCCGTAATGGCACAACAAGAGCGCGGCTCACACGTGCGCTCTAACCGCTCTCTCAAGCGTTGTTACCGTTTTTCTTCCATTAGCAGGCAAGCGAGCGAGAACTGATGCGCGCGCGTGGCGGCAAGAAACCCGTGGATGAAGCGTGTCTACGCTGAGAACATAAGTGCAAGGAATTAAAAAGGAGGCGACACGCCACGAAGACACGCCGCATGGATAACAAAATCGCGGAAAATTGCTTACATTACGCACAAGCTTTGAAGTCATGAAAGAGTAAGGCGGGAGTTTGAAGCGTCACGCGCCGCGGAACAGCAAACGAAACAAGTAATTTCTTATGATTAATGCAGTTTAAAGAAATGTTAAGATGTTCGAGCGTTTGCATACATTTACATCGAAAAGTTACATCGCCTGTAAGTGTAAGTTTAAGTTTCGATGGATTGTATCAAAATACTTGTCCAGTTTCAAAACTTCTTGTGCAATGCAATTAAAAAAGTTGTTACGAGTCTTCGTATAGAAAAATGGTCCAGCGTGCTTCCAGCTCCAAGCTTCGGATTACTGAGCTTTAGAGTTGGATGTTACAAATGGTTATAAATGGTGGGGATATAAAAGGTCATAAATGGTGGCGATATAAAAAAAATTGTACAGTAAACTTAAAAGCGCAAAGACGGTGAAAATAGATTTGTATATATTTTGGTTATAAGAGATATGTTATTGAACTTTCTTCTCGACCGTATGTCACGTGAGTTAACACTAAGGCAAGGATCTCGAAAAAACTACCAAGTGAGCTACCTGGTAAATTTTCACCAGGCAAAATGGCACACCAGCGTCATCGCTAGTGACATGTGAAATTTTCAAAGGGGGCAATTTTTGCCGAACCCATATGGCCATTTTTTTCCAGAAGGCGGGTTGACAAAACTTTGGGAACTCGACAAAATATCTGACTAAGAATTCCGTGGATAAAACTGCGAATTTCGTAGATCAATTTTTTTTTATGTATGCATATTAAATATTTGTTTTATAAGTTTCGTAAAAATAAATTTGTTAAATAAGTGACAAACAGGGACTGTGTTCAGGTTTGAATATACAAACCAGACCTTTCATTTCCCATGTCATTAACAATTTAAGTTTGCACTTCCGTTCGTAAAACTAGAGCCGGATGATGCGATCGGTTTTTAACAAATAAAAAATTGTGGACGTCCGTGCACAATAAGTTGGTGTACAAAGTACAAACTTTTTTAACTGTGTATGTACACGTAACTAAAAATTGATCGACATAACGTGCCAGTACTATATTTTCTACTAAGAAGTACTTATATTCTAAAAAAAATTGCGGGTTATTCGGATAATATCTGCGGCAGCGGACATTACCGTATTTTCTAGCAGAATGTGTTAAGTTTAATGCGAACCGCTTGCCAGGATTTCACTGCAGTTCCCAGAGTTCCGTCGGTTTTGACGAGATTTATAGTACTTTCCATTAGTTCCTTCTTTCAGTGTGTTAAACGACGATTTAGTGTTATTATTATTTTCCGTTATATTATATATTATATATTATATATTATATATTATATATTATATATTATATATTATATATTATATATTATATATTATATATTATATATTATATAT
>JAPYZC010007836.1:0-10018 GCA_030522665.1 Ichneumoninae sp. A BG-2022a
GGCGAAACAAATGTTTGGTTGATCGAAAGAAATACCACGTTGATCGAACTAACAGGCCGTCGATTCAAATTTTTCTTTACTTAATACAGCAAGTATTCCATCTATCAACCAAAAATTTGTTTCGCCACCCGTAAGCGCTCATTTTGTTGACTCAATCGATTTTTTTTCTCAGTGCATTTTAAACGATGCAACTCTGTCACATACACACATGCACACACACACACACATCCACATACATCCGGACGCCAGCTAAAAATCATATTTCTCGACGTTTTAGACTATTTTAAGTATTCTGACATTAAAATCTCAATTTTTTTTTTTAAGGAAACAAAGCTTCCTCTATGAGGAAGCAAAAATACAAAAAAAGTACGAAGTGTAACCCGTTTGCGCCGAGAACGAGAATTTCCTCTCCGCCGGCTTCCTCCCCGCGACGAATTCCGCGTCCGGAGGGCGTTAAATAAATTTGTAGCACTGCGTGCAGTTCGGCTGTACGCACGGTATTCCCGGTATGACCGGTGGAAGATGCAGCAGGCCGTTCCGACCGGAGTGTTCGCGGAGCTGCTGCTGGACGCTCGAGTTGAAGTAATTGTTGTACTGGACATTGAAGGCGACGCTGTTGTCCTGTTCGTGGGAGCTCGTGGCTTTGGAGTTGGGAAAGGCGAGACTTCCGCAGCCGGAGAGTTCGCCGGACGCGATGCCGCGCGAGAGCTGATCGGGCATTATGTTGAGAAGGCAATAACCATCGCCGTACAGATTTCTGGAGAGGTTCGAGTATATCGGCGGGAGCGGAAAGACTCCGGGATAATCGGCGCTCGGTCTTGTTTCAGGTATCGAACTCTGGGGTGGACGGAAGGCGGAAGTGCATGGACCGGCGCTCGCGATACCGCTGTCGCTCGCGAAGTACTCGATGGCCTTGAGAAGATCCTGACCGCAGCGCTGGAGAACGAGCTGGAGCACCGAGAGCTTGGTACTGGGAAAGAGTCTGGCCAGCGTCTCCACCGACGCTTGGGAAACCGAGCTCGCCTCCTTTCCGGCCTCCTCCGATCCCGTCTCGTTCAACTTGCTGACGTTGAAGAGGCCACTTCCGGTTTTGCCGATGCGATCCTCTTCGGCCTATGAGCAAAGATTAATAAGTCTTCACTGATACACTTATTCATTAACATTGATTTATTGATGTACAGTGGAACCTCGATTATCCGAACCAATTGGGACCGAAGCTCGTTCGGATTAACGAAAATTCGGATAACAGAACAGTCAAATTTTGTTAAGCTATATAGCGAAAAAATTACAGTACCCACGTATTTTAAATAACTTCAAACCTTCGTCACGAAATCCACCGTTCTCGTTTGGCGCAAGAGAATTGTAAGTCTTATTGCAGCCAAATTTTTTTAATGTCAGAGATCGTTAACTTATAAATGTCATACAAGCCCGCTAAAAATGTGCTCATCTCTCCCTCGTCGAGTTTCAAAAGCGTTTCTAATTTTCTTCCAGCGTAAGTACATTCTGCTTACGCTTAGAGGTCGAAGGACTGGACGCTGAATCCATAACGCACTAAACTACGAGACCAGTTATGAGATTACTTAACGAAAATAAATTTTGAATACGTGCGTATTTGCTCGGCTGAGAAACTCATAAATACTGTGCATACGACTGGCATGCATTTACGGTACCGCTGTGTGAGTCTATGCAAGCTCGAGCGTTCTTGAACGGGCTTGTTGTTTATAGTGTGCAACAATGTAAGAATACGAGAATTTCGTGCATTTTTTCGGATAACAGAAACTTTATCCGAACCAGCGGCAGTTCGGATAATGGGTGTTCGGATAATCGAGGTTCTACTGTATCGATATATCGGTATATTTTTGTAGTCGAAGAAATTAATAAGTATAAGAAATATAAGAAATGCCGACGCGATTGTCTTCGGCCTACGAGCAATGATAAATAAGTTTCCGTTGATAATCTAAATTTATTAATATTGATATTATGATGTATCGATATATCGATATATTCTTGTAATCGGAGAAATATAATAAATGCCTTTTATATAAGTAAATAAAAATGATGTGTTCATTCATTTTCATTTACTTATATATCGATATATTGATATATTTCTGTAATCGAATAAATATAAGCAATACAAGGAATGTAAGAAATGCCGATGCGATCTTCTTCGGCGTACGAGCGAAGATAATAAGTTTATTAATTTTTATTTATTGATATATCGATATATCGACATATTTCTGTAATCGAAGAAATAGACAAATATAGTTTTATTATTTTATTATTTTAATAGCATTATAGTTCTATTATTTTTTTTTGTTTTGTTCGTAGCATAAACGTACCGGAAGACTCCGTGCGGGTGATCGGTTGGCCGAGGGTTCGATGGCAGCTTCGTCGCTCTTCGATTCATCGCGATCGAGACTTCCGGACGATGCTTCGCCGGCGTGTTCGATAGTTGCCGACGATTCCGTGGCAACCGGAAGTTGACTGGAATTCGGCTCCGTAACGGCCATCCCGAAGATCTTGCCGGGCGGAAGTCGATCCATTTTCTGTCCGGTCGCGACTTTCGCCATGCTCAGCGCTATCGCGTCCTCAGCAGCTTGCTGTCTCTTCAGGGCGACCTGCGAATAATGGACAATTAATTCAAACGGACTTTCACGCCATTCGCAGTATCGTCTTCGATCCGATATAAGTTTCCGAAGATCGCCTCGCAAGCCCTAATGGGAACGATCCCGTTTTACGTAACGTGTCGGTGTGATACAGCATATGTGTTTTCTTAGCACGAAACCTCCCCGGTACGTCAATAGAGATACATACCGAGAACATTTGGTCGATGTTATTACAAGACTCGACCACCCAGAGCAGCGATCCAGGATCGTGTCAATGGCTCGACGCAGAAGATTTTTAAAAATGTACCGAAATCACGGAAATATTTTTACCTTCTCGCGTTTCTTCTTATCGGAGTCGAGGTAACTACTCACGAAAGTAATTCAATTGTCGTAATAATTCAACTTTTGTATAAAAGTCGTTGAAGTCAGAAGTTGCAGAGGCGTTTCTTTACGTTTACGGTATAGTTCTGTCGCTTGGTATTCATTTTGCATAAGTTCGAGAAAAATTAGATGAAATTGCAAATACTTCTCGATGGTATAAAAATCTGAAATAATTTATGCATAGTAAAGTGACTCAAAAGATTAATTTTGCAGAATAATTTTTCCAAAATTTTATTAACAAATTGATGAAAAAAAAAATAACATATTGAAATGGTGTAAAATTTGTTGGGTTATTTTTTGTATATGAAACAATTTATGTAGACTGTAAAGAATACATAAATTGGTTTGTAAGTGTTGTTACATTTTTTTTAAGTTTAAGTATGACACCGGAGTCCGATATGTGAATTTGTAAACCAAAAAGGAGATATTTTAAACTAAATTATACTTAATTTGTTTATAACATTCATGTTAGGAATATTCGGAAACTAACGCCGCCAGGTATAATGAAATTCGTTCATCGGTATTGAAGATGGAGCATGACACGGACGTCCGACCGACTAAAAGATTTATAAAAGGTAATTTTTTTTATCTATAATGTTAAAAACCTAAACTTATATTTGTTTTATTGGTTTCAGATTCTCCAGGCTGTTTGTCAACGATACAACCAAACTATGTAGCAAATTTTAGCTGCGTTGGTTGATTCGTTGCAAAGATATATTGTGACACGGACGTCCGACAGGATGAAGATTTAAAAAATAGTTATTTTAATAGGCACTTCTTACATGTAAATAGTGAGCGCCTAAAAAATTGGGTAGTAAATTTCCCGGAAACCATTTTTTTTTAATGAAAATGATTCGTCCATTTTTC
Organism: Ichneumoninae sp. A BG-2022a; assembly: GCA_030522665.1. Taxonomy (NCBI): domain Eukaryota; kingdom Metazoa; phylum Arthropoda; class Insecta; order Hymenoptera; family Ichneumonidae; species Ichneumoninae sp. A BG-2022a. The sequence goes on from JAPYZC010007836.1 coordinate 3,855, forward strand.
TAAATACGTATGAACTTTTTCAGATTTTTAAATTTGCTTTGAATTTGTTTTTATACGGTAACAAAACACAATATTGAAAGCAAATTTTTAAATCTGGAAAATTCATACATATTCAGAAAAATGAACGAATCATTTTCGTAATAAAAAAGATGAGTTTGCCGGATAATTTGTTACACAAATAATTTTTTGTTTAATTTGTTAATAACATTTTGGACTTATTATTATGCGAAATCAATATTTTCAGTACCTTTAATATGCATGCATTTTTTCAGATTTCTAAACCATCGAGAAGTATCTGCAATTTTGTTTACTTATTCTCGAACTTGTGCGAAATTAATACCAAGCGACAGAACTACCTCAAGTGACAAAGGCAGATTTTTTGAATAATCAGAGACGTTTTTCTTTCAGTTGGAGATCTTTGAAGAAATAACAATATTTTTGGCGCTGCCCTACGAATGGTATGTTTCGGAAGAATTCAAGAATGAAGCAGACATGCGGATTCCGTGGATTAGTAAACATCGACAATAATCTCTGATAGTAAATAACCTCTGATGGTTAATCATCGAACTGGAGAAAAAAATCCGAAGCTCCTCTTCGCCCGGAGATTTTCATCGAGTCGAGGTAACGAATAACGAAACTAATGCGATTATCGTAACACCTTAAATTTAGTATCAAAGTAATTGAAGTCAGAACTTCCGGAGTCGTTTCATCCGGTTTACGCGACAAAAAGGGTTTTCTTTTGAATAATCAGAGTCGTTTCTCTTTCAGCCGGAGATTTCTATGGATGCTGAGCCGGATTATATCGCGCCGGTCTGAGGGGGAAGAGCGGCTTATGAATGTAGTGTAGTCTGTCTGTCGCGAGCGGATTGAAAGCTACGATGTATACACAAGATCGAGTGTCGTCGTAATGCTTGTGCAAACAGAAATGAAACGCTACACCGAGCCTTAATGGATTCTACTCCTCCAGTTTTAGTTTTACTCGGAGGATTGATGCGAAGTTACACATAGCTCATTTATTGTTAAAGTAAGTGTATTGTCATCTCGAGCCTTTAATCACAGATTCCTCACCTACACTTCTATGCATAGACAAGGCATTTAAAAAAATTAAGAAAAATCTAATACAAACGAAGAAAAAAATCATTGAATCAGACGTGCATTTTTTTTGGAGCATCAGATGACTTTGATAATTTTCTTACCTGAGCCGCCATAACTCTCTGTCGCTCGGCGATCAGCGAACATTTTTGGCACATGCATTCGCGGTACCGGCACTCTCGTTTATGCCCCCTAAGCCAAGATATCAGTCCGTGATTTCTGCACCGAGCGCACTTTGGCCTTCGCTGCTTGCACTCGGTATCCTTATCGTCGTGCTCCGGTCTCTTAGATTTTCCACGCAGCATCTTATCTTCTTTTATTTTCCGTTTTTCTTCAAATTTCTTTAAATATATTTTTCAAATTTTTTGGGGAACGAAGGTCACAGCGATAACGCTACATTATTTAAATATGACGAATAACAATGTGAATCACAAAACTGTGAACTTTGAAGAAATAACAATTTTAATTTTTTTTCGCAGGTCCACGAATCTTAAGTTTCGTAAGGATTGAAGAACGAAGAAGACGTTCCGATTCCGCGGATTTGTGAATCGCGATAGTTATCTCCGATGGTTAATCACCGACTGAAGAAAAATTTTCCAATGCTCCTCTTCGCCTTGGAGAGATTTTCGTCTCTCGCGGCGAACAACGCCGCGGGAGTTCGAGGATTGGCTGCTCGGAGGGCGTACTGTGGACGGGTCGAGGTGACTCGCAGTCAGCCAGCATCCCTCCGGGGTGCAGAACCGAGAAGACAAACATCGCCGGGACCACCCTTTCTTCTCGATTGGTTCCATCGTGTTTGTTCTTGATACCGAAGCCGCCACTCCTACACCGAGATTCCCTTGCCGGCCGAGGCCGATGTATACCCGGGAATGGACATAGATATCTCGTGTTAGCACGATTTAACAGATTTACGTATTGCCTACACGGACAGCTTAACCAATAGCCCCGGGGGCTCTCGATGTTCTTTTAACTTCTCTATTCTGACCCACGCGCTGCCGGAAGTTGGTGCTCGGAAGCTCATTTCTTTTTTCTTCTTTTCACGTGAAGGACCTGTAAAATATCTCCAAATGCGGCTGTCGATTTTTTTTCACTTCTATTTTCTCACATTGTGTGGATCTTTTGTAAAAACAAATACAATAAATAAAAAAGACATTGGAGCAAGAGGATGCTATCGGTATGGACGGATACTTCTAAAATATCTCTAAATAATATTACGCCGTTTTTTCAGATTTCTTAGATTTTATTAAATTTTGTGGTTTCATAGTAATACAAATAAAATAAAAAGGAAATTGGAGCAAGGAGATGGGTATTGAAGGACACTTCTAAAAGATCTTTAAAAATGGCTGCATTCGCAGATTCTTCTCATAAAATATCTCTAAATGCGGCTTTGGATTTTTTTTTCACTTCGCCTTTTTTCTCACATTGTGTGGATCTTTTGTAAAAAAAATATATATAATAAATAAAAAAGAAATTGGAGCAAGAGAATGCTATCGGTATGGAAGGATACTTCTAAAATATCTCCAAATAATATTCCATTCCGCCGATTTTTCAAATTTCTTCGATTTTCTTAAATTTTGTAGATTCATAGTAAAACAAATAAAATAAAAAGAAAATTGGAGCAAGGAGATGGGTATTGAAAGACACTTCTAAAAGACCTCTAAATATGGCTGCATTCGCCGATTCTTCTCATAAAATATCTCTAAATGCGACTGTCGATTTTTTTTCACTTCTATTTTCTCACATTGTGTGGATCTTTTGTAAAAAAAAATACAATAAATAAAAAATAAATTGGAGCAAGAGGATCCTGTCGGTATGGAAGGATATTTCTAAAATATTTGTTAATAACATTTTGCAATTATTATTATGCAAAATTAATCTTCTCAGTACCTTTAGTATACATGATTTTTTCAGAATTTTACACCATCAAGAAGTACTTGCAATTTTCTCTTATTGTTGTCGAACTTATGCGAAGTCAGCGCGCAGCGAGACTCCCTCCTTAAATGGGTTTGCAGCACGAGTTAAGAAAACGTTTTTCGCACTAGTATCGTACGAAATTTTATTTCCCAAGGTGCGAAAGAGGAGTTTTACGCGCGCGAAGCGTGCGTAAAAATGCACTTTACGCACCGAGTGAAATAAGAGATCTTTAACTACGGCTGCATTCGCCCATTTCTTCGCATTTCTTCAATTTTCTTGAATTCGATGGTTCCATTATAAATAAAAACACAGCTTCCTCTACGAGGAAGTAAAAATTAAGGAGATTGTAGCGAGGGAGATTGTGTCAGTATTGAAGGACTCGAGAATATAATATGCTGGCAAGAATCAAAATCGTATAATTCGTAGATACCTTTACAAGTACAAGTTTTATTTCTTTTTCTCGTCATTCATTTCTCTCTGTCATAGATTCGTAGTTTTGCTTTGTTTCTTCGTCTCCGTCAATCGAATTCAGCGAGTGTGTCAACGCGACCGAATAGGACAATAATGCAATGTGGAGTTGTCGCGATTGAATGAATTCTCGACCGATTCTCGCGGCCGATTCATCGTCTTCAATCATTTTTTCTATATCTTCTTTTTGTTTTTTTTTTGTTTTTGTCTAAAGCGTGTACACACACATTCGTGACACGATGGATTACAAGTTTCTTCGTTTTATTTTTTTTTTCTATACAATGCAACAGTCCGCAAACATTCCTCTTTAATTTCTGGAACTCGCACTCACCCTTTGATATGTGCTTTCGCCTTCCGCGACGCTGGCTCACCATTCTTTGCTTCGTTTTGTGTTTTTTTTCTCTTTTCTTCTTTTTCGTTTTTACCGTTTTTTAATCTTTATTATTAACTCGGAGGTTCTCGAGGCGAGGTTCTCCCGCTTTGCGAGCGATCGTTCGAAAGTTTCCAAATAATACAACCGAAGCTCGAAGCCCCAGGTCCCGAAATTTGGACCCTCTTACCCAGGACAGCGTATTTCTTTTTTTTTGTTGTCTTCTTTTTCTTCTTCTTTTATTTTACTCAAACTCTCATTTTAAGTTCTTTGCCTCGAAGTCTTGAATTCGTCGAGTTGAATAGACAATTAATTACAGCAAATATAAAATACACAGGCGGTTTTAACGAAGACCCGTAATCGTTATATTCAAACGTCCGGTCAAACTTAAGGAGGGAGTCTCGGTGCGCGCTGACTTCGCATAAGTTCGACGACAATAAGAGAAAATTGCAAGTACTTCTTGATCGTGTAAAAATGTGAAAAAAAATCATGTATACTAAAGGTACTGAGAAGATTCATTTTGCATAATAATAATTTTTAAATGTTATTAACAAATTCATCAAAAAATTAAGTGGTTAACAAATTACCCGGCAACAAAACTTTTTTTTAATGAAAATGATTCGTTTATTTTTCTGAATGCGTATGAATTTTTTCAGATTGTTAAGTAATCGTTGATTTTGCTTCCTCATAGAGGAAGCTTTGTTTTCGTAAAAAAAAAAGAGATTTTAATGTCAGAATACTTAAAATAGTCTAAAACGTCGAGAAATATGATTTGTAGCTGGCGTCCGGATGTATATGTGTGTGTATGTGACAGAGTTGCATCGTTTAAAATTACTATAACTCGGAAATGGCTTGTGACAGCGAGAAATTTTCAATTTTTTGGAAAATCTCTGTGGTAGCTCTAACTTGCGTAAATTTTGAGCAATCGTCCTAAAACTGCACATAAATATACTATTTTGATCAAAGACCTTTGGTATTGAATTGGGTCAAAATCCATCGAAGTGGTAAGATTATATGGGATTTTGAGTTTTTGAGTTTTTTGAAAAATGACTAAAAATTGTATAATTTGAGTAAACTTGGAGGTATCGATCTTAAATTTGAAACGGGAATGGACGAATACTGTAAAGTGTTTGGTATTAAATTTGGCGAAAATTAATGTAATCGTTTAAGTTTTATGAGATTTTGAAATTTTTTGTTTTTTTTTGGCAAAGTTGTATTTTTTGTCTGACACGAGTTTATGTATCAAGTGTCGCCCTAGGAGTAAAATAATTCGGAGACTCGTCATCGGTGGGGGGAAAATACATTAGACGTGGCCACAAAACGGTGAATATTGGATAATTCACTTAATAATTAAAAAAAAATCTTTTTTTTCGTTAATTTCGTTTTTTTCGTTAATTGAAGTGGGTTATTGGGGTTTTTTCGTTAATTGAAGTGGGTAACGATTACTTAAAAATCTGAAAAAATGCATACGTACTAAGAAAAATAAACGAATCATTTTCATAAAAAAAAGTTTTGTTGCCGGGTAATTTGTTAACCAATTAATTTCTTGATGAATTTGTTAATAACATTTTGCAATTATTATTATGAAAAATTAACCTTCTCAGTACCTTGAGTATTCGTGATTTTTTAAAGATTTTTACACCATCAAGAAGTACTTGAAATTTTCTCTTATTGTTGTCGAACTTATGCGAAGTCAGCGCGCAGCGAGGCTCCCTCCTTAACGCGCGAATTATTATAATTATTTTTTTTTTTTTTTAGTAAATTGTAGAAGAAACTTTTAACGGATCGGAGACGCGAGAGATTAGATCTCTCTAGGATTCGTTGGCGAACATATATCGGCGAGAATCGGAACGGTAAAATCTCGGTGAATCTCGAGTGGTGGAATTTTTTTTTTTATTTTCAATTTTTTTTTTTGTCATACGTTTGACGGGGGGTTTGAAACAAGTCATCGGATAATAACGTGGGGTCTTTTGATGATAAACCGGGCGTGTTAACGCGCAAGTTATCTCCCCCCTGGACGATCGAACGTGTCGTAGGATTAAAATAAAAACTCGAGCCCGCGTCACGAGGACGAGGCAAGGGTCCGCTCTCGGGCAAGGGCAGAACCCCGGGACCTTCGTAGTAATTCGACTATCAGAGCGTGCATTCGGCTCGCCGTTAACTCGAGCGTTCATGCACCGTCCCACGCTATTAAGGAGGTTGGAGCGCTTCACGCTAGTCGAATAAGTCCTACATTTTTAAAGTCGTTTATACAAACTTTTGCGCATCTAATTATTACAGTGTATGATTATTTGTATTGGAGCAGATGTCCTTAACATTG
>JAPYZC010007840.1:0-12598 GCA_030522665.1 Ichneumoninae sp. A BG-2022a
GCAAGTTCAGTAGATCTATAGACAGATGATTGTAGTTCCCTTATCAAACTACTAATTTAGATATCTTGGGCAAACGGAGCGCTGCAGCGCTAACAAATTAACGCTCGCGCGCGATAGCGCGCGTCATTGTCCCTAGTTATCCCTAAAAAGACGTCTACGATGAAGCAATTAATTGATTAACGAATTGGTTATATACACTGAGAAAAAGAATAGTATTTTCTACTATACCAATAGTTCCCAGGGGGAACGTCTATATAGATAGTTTTCGATAGTATATATTCAATTAGTTTCATTATAATTATAGTTGCAACCATGATTTTTTGATCACTGTCATAACTATAAAATGTAAACGTTCTCCCTAGGAACTATTTTTTATGGTATAAAGTCGGTATTGTTGCTTTTACTATGTTATTTTTTCTCAGTGTAACTTCAGCCGAAAATAATCACTTTTCAATGTGCCGTGTCTAAAGAACAATCAATGAACTGACCTGATAGTAAACAATGTCTGGTGTATTCTCATCTGGGGTCCACTCTACGAATCCAGGCTCGCCGGGATCGCATTTGAGCGTCAGAGTTCGTTGATAAGCTCCAAAAGATTCGAAATCGTCAGCTAGCGGGAGATTTTGATCAGGCAACCAGTTGCACAGACGGCCGGTTCCAGTTGGGCGTGCCGTACCGCGTTGGCGACGAACTCCGGCAAAAATGTTTACTTCCTAAAAAAAAAGATATATATATGTATATATGTATACTTGGCAAAGCAAAGTGTAATTCCATAAGAGGTCTTGTAATTACTAACCGCCTTCTCCTCAGGAGTTTTGTGCTGATAGCCACCTATAGGGTCGTCAGTGATGTAGAATGGATGGTAACTCGCCGGGATTTCAGGATCTTCACCTCCTTCGACTACAAAAGTATACTTCTTGCCCCGCACTACGTTGATTTCGGGAATAAGCAGACCGTTTATGTACCACGAAATACCCCAGCCGACGTGACCTGCAAAGGAAAGTGCAACGAGTCGTATAAGTTTCGTTTTTTTTTAGCTCCCGACTGCTCCGCCTGATAAAAGAGGGGGTAATAATAACAAGCGTACAAAGTGTACTACTATTAGTAAGTGCATAGAATAAACTTGTTATAATAAATTGTGCATTTATACTCGAATTCGCGGGGGTTCTAACCCTTAACTGGATAAATCTCGAAAATTAAGGTAAACGGCCCAGTTTCCGTCGCTGTCCCAGTTACCGCCATTAATCGCAATTTATACTAATAATACATACAGTATACGTTAAATACAAACGAAATTGACGGCATGTTGAAGAGCGGTTTACTCTTGATTAATGCCGCGATACGTATATTTTTAATAAAATATTCCGGCCTGAAGGTGGCGGAAACTGGGCCGTTTACGTTAGAGCCAAGAATCTTTCACATAGAAACCAGCGTCGCTATCTGAATTTCTGCGGACATACAGTAGGACTTCGATTTTTCTAATAGCGACGGGACCAGTGCCGCATCACTGCTCCCCACCTCGACGCTTGCGCTTGCCCCGCCCATGCGGTTTCTGGGCTTGGGCCGCCGTCGCGAACAGTGCCGTATCGTTTACGCTTAACTTTTTAAGGTTACTAACTTTATACTCGAAACCCGTTGAATTTCTTATTACATATAGCTTCTTCAACGAGTGAAGGAAGTACAGAATATGCTTACTGATAAAAGAAGCTTTGTGAATAGTGAAAATTCATGAGGAAACTGTGGGTTTAGGTCATTAACTTTTTCATCGAATACTCCCAGATAGAAAAATTATGGCACAGCGACGGAACGGTGACATTACCAATGGTACGATACCCGTTTGATGGCACGTTTTTCTATCTGGGCTTGGACAATACCGGGAGCGATTATATATAATCCAGTAAAATAGTAAAATGGCGACTATCAAGATTACCAGTAATCGCTGGGTAGCCGTGTTTGCCTCCGGTTGGTCCCATCTGGGCGAAGAAAACACCGTCCTCCGGTTCGTCGCATTGAATTGGGGGAATTGCCCAGGCATCTTTCGTCGCTGCGGGTGCGGGTGTAGGTACTTGCCTTTCAGGTCGTCTTGTCGTTGCCACGAATTCCTACATTATAATATCGAATTTTTTGACTTCTTTTATGAAAAATCTAGTAATGTCATCCCAAGTTCATATAACAAGCGTCGGTTTTTTTATTTATCGAAGATTCACCTATTTGCAGCTCAATTTATAAGGTTTCGGCTCCATAGATAGACATTCGTACAAGTTAATGTAAGTAATAATAACATTAATTATACATAATGATCAGAACCACTTTATAGATGTTATTAGACATCTTTATTGATGTCTAATAAACGCAAAACATCGTAGCAGTAACGTCTAGTCCTTGGTAATAAAAACGTTTACACACAAAAACACACGAACGTGATATTTTTTTCTAAACGTGATTGTCGAATATTATGCAAAATTCTGGACACGTTGACATGGAACTGTAAAAAATCTAACTTCTATTATGCTTCAAAACATGGTACTTGCCTGTTTGTTTTCCTTTTCGACATTGTCAACATGAGAGTGAGGCATGTCACCGTCGGGCATGGGACAATTCCACGATGGTGGTCTTCCGAATTCTATAAATTTGTCGGTCTTAAGATAGTGACTGTGAAAGCTGACTTCCTGTCTATCATTGAGTGGTCCGATTGCCCAAATAATCGCTTGGGAACCATTCGTCCTGATTTGCCTATCGAGTTCGTCACTGGCTTCCAAAGGTCTTTGGTAAGTGACAATGCTGTACCCGTTGACCATTGCCGCATTCAAAAGACGAACTGAGTTGGTGTTATTCTTGAAAAAATATTAAGAGTTTTGAATACAGTAGGGTGAATATATCATTAGTGCCCACCATACGAGTTGCACCCAGTTTCTCCTTAATCTCCGCTATTCATTAATTTTCACGGTTTTCACATTTACATATGTTCGGTGCATTTTTTTTACCTGTATGCGAACGTCCGGACAGCTTCCGCGTCCGCCAGAACATTGAGACTTCGCGTCCAGGAAGTAGTCGACAGCATAGCCTTGTAGAGTTCGCTTATCAACCCAGGCTACTACGACATCTCCGCCTATCATGAGGCTTCTTTCTGGAGACGTTGACAGTCCGAATGACATGTATTGTCCGTCATCTGAAATTGTTAAAAATGTGTAGAAAATTGTAGTTGCACTCCATATATAAGGAATATGAGTATTTCAGTTGTGGTACACTAAATGCACTGCATAATGCCATAGAAGTATTAAGCAATACTGGCTGTATGTAAGCGGTACGCAAACGAGCGCTTTACCGCCGCGACAAAACGCTAGGTCAGCATTTAAGCAATCGGGGAATATCAAACGCCGGTAGTGGTACCGAATTTAGAACAGTAAATTATAAACAGAAAAGTTGTGATTAGTAATCAATACATCGCCCAAATACAAGGTACACGCCACTCGAGCGTATGGTAATTAGTTTCAACCGATACACGATGCTCATTGGTGGATTCCGTTGAGGACTCGTGCAGGGCGTACGAGTGTCACCTGTTGTCAAAGGAAAATTCAGTTCTTCGAGACGAATCTCGAGATAACGTATTCTTTTGGTTCGAATATTCCCAAAAGCGGCTGGTGATGAGAGAAAATGAGGGTTCCGATAGTAATTGGTGGAAATGCGTTACCGCCTGCACTAATGCTAACGGGTAATCTAAAGTAAAGCTTACCAAGTTTCCCGACTAGTTGAACGACGATACTGTCGCCGGCCACGGCCCATCTTACTTCGAACGCTAGACTGTCCTGAAGAACCTCACAGTTGAGCTTGGACTGAAAAATTACAAAAACAAATGTTTACTAAATTGTCAAACATTTTTCATAAGCAATTAAATCGCATAGAAATATCACTTGGAAAAATCATATTCTGGATGGTAATTATTTTATTTAATAATAAAAAACGAAAAGGTACAACGCACAATTATAAACATAAAAATAGAAGTTAAAATATAATACAAGTATAATAAATAATACGTATACCAAGGCTAAATGGTTTAACGTGTTTATTATATGTTAGCTTTTCCGTTGCGCTCGGCTGTCAACAATTGAAACGGATTCAAACAGTAACCGTTGATAGACGATCGTCAGGAAGTCTCCAGAAAAAATTCGCGTCAGCAATGTTATCTATTTATTTATTTATTGTTTAACGTAATTTATTCAATATTAATAGTGGTTACAAGTTTGAGACTCGGGCGAGCGATGCAGAACCGAGAGTATTTTTATTATTAGTTATTACATATTAAGTCAGCCGGTTTGGTTGGCGTGCTCGCCTTTAGACCTAAGCATCGGGAGGTCGATTGTTTGATTCCCGGTTTCGTACTTTCGCCGAGAATGAAAAAATGGACGGAACGAATCTCCAGATATAGGATAGAGCGGGGCAAAATGGGGTAACGGGGCAAAACAGGGTTTTTGGGCAAAACTAAATTTTGACATGAGTTTTTTTTGCAGATCGCCTGTGTCCATGGGAGAAATATGGCAAAAACGCGGTACAGAGGGGAAATGTTGGATACGGCCGCAAAAAGGGGAGGACAACATTTTCGTCAAAATGTTCAAATTTGGTCGGGGCGCTGAGTCTGTGTACAAGACTTAACGCTCCGCAATAGCTATTCCTACCCAGGGTGAAAGCTGCCATGCTTCTAAGGCTGCATTCCATACCATTTAGACCCAGATCGAAATGGTATGGAATGCCTCATATCTATATGTAAATAAATATCTATTATTCATTATTTTTCAATTATTATTAGGTTTAATAAATACGGTCGCCAAATATATGGATGGAACCATATAATTACCCATTATGTGTCACAAATAAAGAATATTACTAACATATCAAAATATTAAGAAAAAATATTTACTTAGCTTCCTTCGTATGGAATCGCGATTCACTGTCGACGTAAAAATGTCTGCGATAGTATTGTACCATTTAGAGCAGTTTATTTGTAGACCGCGTGCGATCGATTTTATATGAAACCAGCAGCGTTGACGATCACTGAAATCGGTTCGAGCTGCATGTGAGTAAGGAACGACGGGATTTAAACAGGACGAGACCTAAGCCGAGCTCGAACGACGTTACCGAATCGTGTTGTGAATCTTAACGTGAGTCAGGAGTGGCGAGAGGCGAGAACGAAGCGAATTGACACTGACGCAGGTGACCGAACGCAATCCAGCTTAACCATTGGGCATAAGGGCCGGTAGAATTGGGATCGACGCCAATTGAACATCATTTGACAGAAACGCGAATTGGAATAACGCGATCAGCTACCGTCCCCTCCCCTCCACCTCCAATCCCGCGTCGGTGAAGTTGTGACGTATGCTTCCTTTTACCCTTTGCGCAAATGCGATATCGATTGCTGCTCGGGTGTCGTCATTTTTACCCAATGGGCCGTCTTGATTTTCCCTCGTTTTTATTTCGTTGTGTCATTGATCGATGGGTCTCGTCGTCTAGGTTTCCGCGCATGTGCGAGGTCGGTTATCGATCCAGCCGCCGCTCGATCCTGGGAGGTGACGCCAACTTACCCTCACGACGTCTGACTTAAGGTAAACCGCCCAGTTTCCGCCACTGTCCCAGTTACCGCCATTAATCGCAATTGTTACTAATAATAAATAGGGTATACGTTAAATACAAATTAAATTGACGGCATGTTGAAGAGCAGTTTACTCTTGATTAATGCCATGATACGTATATTTTTTGATGGCGGAAACTGGGCCTAAATGTGGCGGAAACCGGGCCGTTTACCTTAGTGCCGATAACAGCGAGATTGACTCAGCCTCGGGAGGGTCGTTAATAGTCAAATCGCGATTATACCTTAAACCCCGAAACATCTATAACGTACGTATGAGTTCATTTTTCTCAATATTACTCAAAGTAACTAGAGTCTTAAAAAAGTGTGCGCAAAAGCAGCTAAAGTGTGAAAAATATGTGCGAAAACAAATTAGCGTGTGAAAACAGTGTGCAAAAAGAAACTAGTGTAAAATAGTATCCACAGCATTTTTCGTGCATCCTCTGCTAGAAAGCGCCACTTTCGCCACACTTTACAGGCACGAAAAGCGGGACTTTTCGTGCACGTGTTACAAAAACCCGTTTGTTTTTACTTGACGCATGCACCAAGCATTTTTCTGGTATTATTGAGTTAAATATAGAAAGAAAAAAAATGATTCCACTTTTTTTCATTATTTGATTACACGATTACTAAACTAAATATATACAGATTTGTACAAATACGTTTACTACAAATTGGCTCATGTGATTCAATGTATTTTTGATTTATTTTCTTTAGATTGTGCCAGTAAATATCTTTTTTTGGAACAGGTAAAAAAGTGGTGCGTGCTTGGCGTACCATTTTTATTTTTCTTGAAAAAATTAGATTTTTCTGTTTAATTCATGAGTGCCCGTTAGAATGGACCAAAGTTACATTAATTATTAAATGAAAAACGCCGCCACGATCTCTTGAAGAGCAATAACGAGTTGCGTTGACAATAAAGCCTTTTCTCAATTCATCCCACTGAAGGAACTGCTACTTTTTTTTGTCTCAATAACATACGAATTAGTAGCGCACGTAAGAGTTGACACGCCGGTCTCCTTGGAAGCTTCGAAGTCTCGAATAAGACGCTTGCTGATAGGGTTGTTGCTGTAAGGTCGTAGTTCTGGGAATTGTATCGATCATACGATTGTACGCAGCGCCACCACCTGTGTAAATAATTCGTTGACTGTCGATCTTGTCTTTCTGAGAATCAAGCTGGCTCGGTTGATTTCCCGACTGATAGGGCTGCGCAGCTGTGTGATCCACACTGTCGTCACGACCAATCGATGCCCTCCTGAAGCTCTCGCCGTCCTCGAAATGACCCGTGGAAGACGTTGAAGATCTTGAATGCGTGGGATTGTTTTCGGACACTTGCTGTTGCTGATACGCGGAGGATGATAAAATTTCATCGGGTCGCAGACTTTTTGGAACTCGATAGTCAACCGACTTGATCACTTGGACGCCATCATCGGAACGTCGAAGAATGGCGGGGCGATAAGTCGTCGGACGCTCATATTGCTGAGCCGTCAAAAGCAATGATAGCGAACTAGGATCTACAGCTGTGGACGAAGCGGAACCTGAACGATTCGGCGAGTAGTAGATAGGACTCGCTCTCGTATTGTCCAAGGTGAGGGTTTGAGGATTCGATGCGGCTAATAAAGCCTCTAACCCACCAGTCGTCTGTCCCTGCCTCTCGCGCAGATTCTGCAACACAAGGACAGAGACAGAGTGGGTTAGAGCAGGGACCTCAGATTGCCACGCATGGAGTCTATGCTTGATTCCCGACGACATCGATAGATGTTTCTAAGCATGTTGTTTTCAGCGGTGCACGATTGTTCGGAACCCACATCGAAGTGGTGGTCATCGGTTAGTTGGTAAATAGAGATAAATCTTTCCACTTTATTAAATTGCTGTTAATGCACTCCGTATAGCTGAATAAGGTGTAGGGTGGACCCTAACAGAAATACCCTGACGGAACTGAGGCGACAATCGGCAGACTTTAATAGACTAATGCACAATGTTCAAAATTGTTACTTGCTATAGACTCGCAGATAACCTTTGTTTTGACGTCGTTTTTCTGTAACCCTTACAATCATCGTTGTATGGTCTATTTATTTGATTTTTAGTTGCACGGGGATTACTCGAGTCCATCAAAACAGAGTTGCTTAAAGGTTAAAAGTTTGAACAAGTCTCATTTCAGTATGACCGTAGTCTCGTCATAGACATTGCAACTCGTGGATGCATGTCTAGTCAACCCTAGTGCAACTGCGACTACGATGCAACCCCGAATTCGTGGTTGCACCAGTTCCACTAGGGTAGCATAGGGAGCAGCTCAGTTATACGCTGGCAGGAGAACAATGAACGTCATAAGTGCAGCTGTAGGCTGCGAGGGCGTTGACTTGTTGTTCACGTAAGTATTTTTTAATCGAATAAATAGGCACTTGTAAAAGACTAATATACTGTATACCGACAGCGGTGGATGCGCGGTTAGCGCACGGCTCACAGTGGGCGGAAACTGAAATCGTGTTAAAGCGCGATCCTTATACAGGCGCACCCTCGCGGTGGTGAAACCGAACTAGCCGTCAACCCAACCTTAAATGGATACGCATCTACAACTACTTGGGAATATTACTCTATTATACAATCTAGATTGCACGGTCTTCGGCTAGGACTAAATATCTTTATCGGCTGCAATCTAAACACGAAGGTGGCGACCTTGACAAATTTGTTTGTTCAATTGTCTTTCGTGTTTAATATTTTATCATGTCTAAACAATGCACAACATTAATCTAAAAAATCTCCGTGAACAGTGGGCTGTTAAAATTAACGTTATACATCGTCGTTAATTAAACCGATTGTTACCCACAATCAGTAAACCATAGAATTATGTTTACTGTACTCACCTGTGCAGATTCTTAATTCTCCGCTTTCACGGCCGTCACGTTATAACACACAGAAATCTTTGTGCGCCACAGCAGCAACTGATAAATATAGGACTCACTCTATGTCGCTCGATGCCCCCAAACCCCGCACGAGGTTTTTAAAAATTTGGACCCGAATGGCGATAGAACATTAATAGTACTCGATTCGACATGGTTATTTAGCTGAAGACGCTTCGTCCTGCCATTGAGTTCCATATTTATACCATGCACTCGGTAATCTCGTTTGATACATCTTTGCACCGCTTTATATTGCAATGGCGACTGTGATAAGAAATACTATCTCAATATTAATAATGAAACGATGCTTTATATCGGAATTAATATCCATTATTACACTTCACATAATTGCCATTGCCAACTACAAGTTTTACATAATGTCCACTATTTAGTCACTATGGGGATTATTTAAGTTAATATCTGTTCATATAATCATAGGTATTCAGTTAGTATCAATATCCTGAAAGTTGTTTATAATGTGACCTTTGTATCCAAAAATATATGCGATTATGGTGACTATTTTTTATATGTTGCGCATTAGTAATTCGTCTCTATAATAACTGAACAGCAGCGGGAACCATATTATAGTGCGAATATGCGATTGTTCATAGTGGGGGCGACCGGGGCAAAATGGCACAGCGGGGCAAAACGGAACAGTGAGGGCAAAACTCAATTTTCCAATAATTTTTGGATGTCCCATTTTGTCCCAACGATACATCCGGATTTTCAAACCCGTTTTGTCCCACGTGCCACCACCGCCACCATCCAAAAATTATTGGAGAATTGTGTTTTGTCTCTTTATCCTGTTTTGCCCCGGTGTGCCATTTTGCCCCGCTCTCCACTATACAGGAGTATCCAGATAGGAACGATTGCAATTAATATTTGCACTATCTTACATATTACAAGTCTTGAAATCAATTTTTTTTAGTCCATCGATATGAACTGTGCCGAGCAGCGGTTGGTGGGACGTTTCCCAGGGCGCTTAATAAATATTTTCTGCAGTCTCTCTATACCTCATAGAATTGAATAATATTGATATAATGCTGGCTTATTCACCTGAGGGGAAACTCCGATCATCTTCAGGGATGGAGGCACGTTAAGACCCGGTAGAATTTGTATGTGTCCAAAGTCCACGGTGAACGCCTCACACCATACGCCGAAATGGCCCAGTTGGTGAACTGTAAGATCGCCAGGTAACGTCAAGACGATCGTTTTGCGATCGTAACGACGAAGTGGTTCACTCTTGCCGTTCTCATCTGGAACTCGGATTCCTTGAGGGGATGGATGTGGTCCAGAACCGACCCAGAACTTCGCATCTGTTTACAAGGAGAGTCGTTAGTATGCAAAATAATTCAAAATGTCATAAAATTTAAACGGTTAGATCGATTCTCTTGAAATTTTAATGGGATCATCGGGTGATCATATTCCATCTGTCTACGCGTTTTTAGCTAGATAGCTAAACAATTGTAAGTGCTAGAGCGCAGACCGACATTTTTTTATCAAAACAAAGCTTCCTCTATGAGGAAACAGAAAATTTGGAATACAAGACAAGTTTTGTCAAAAATTTGAAATGTAGGAGAGACCGGCCCAAAATGGACCCATGGGACGAAATGGCCACATGAACAAATAAGACCAATACGGGGCATAATGTGCCACCCAAAAATCATCGAAAATGATCACACTCATAGTATGGAAGTAAAGCGGTGCAAAAACGAGACACGGGGCAAAATGGGGTCCCCTCAAACCGTGAGGGCAAAACAGGGTAGCGAATTAGTTTTGTCATCGTGTGGCGTCTTCAGCGCAGATAAACGTGGCATTCCTGGAAATCGTTCTCGCTGTTCTGTGTTGTCCTCTTCTCCACTGCCGTTCTCTTCGTCATTTGGCGCGTCGACTTTCTCGATAGCCGGTTTTTTTTTCACCGTTGGTGCACCTAATTTTTGAGTGCCCTTTTTGGCCGCATCGGTGGTAAAGGTAATTCCTATAACGGCACTTTTACTTGGCGTGCCCCGATCTAACCGCAGCAGAAACAAAACTCTGTACCCTCTGTTGATGTGCTCGCTGCTTATTGTCGCTACGATGCCGATGATTCTGTGCTCCTCTCATTCGCTTCCAGGGTGTGCGCCTCGTTCTCCGTGAGAGAAACGGTGTACTCCAGTAGTCGCCGTCGGTCCGACCGGTGTTTCGGCGTCAGTGTTTGCTGTTATTGGTTTTTGCGTATATAACTCGATTTTGGCCGCCTTGTCCCGTACCTCCGCGATGAACTCTCATCGCTGTTAGTAAATTCACAATAGCGAGCGGCTAATCTTAGTTCGGTTACGAATTCAGCGATGAGTTTCTCTTCTCGCTGCGCGAACTCTCAGCGCTCTCAGCCACTTCCAAAGGTGGCGGGGACAAATGATCTTGCATTAGTTTAACCAACCCATCGAAACAGAGATCCTTTAACTTCCTCGGGGCCGGTAGGTTTCGGAGTAAATTATACGCGTTTACTTCTCACCTCGTCAGGAGAACCGCCGTTCTTTTCGTGTCGGGAACGTCACACGCAATAAAGTGAAACTCCAAACGCTCCACAAAAATTTCCGAGTCATCGTCGTTTAAATTGAACTCCACTAACACATGCTGATTATTGTTATCGTTCCCTGGAGCCATTGTTGTCGGCTGCCCCTTCGTTACTCATAACCACGTGCTTCACAACTGAGCTTTACGATTTGCACCAACAATTTGCGTAACTCATCAAAGGTCGCGTTGTTACTGATCGACAGACGAAGTAAAAGAATAAATATTTCTTTCTTGACTGGAAAATGCTCAAACGAAAGGCAAATGTTCCTACAGGTTTCGCGTACAACAGCTCATGCATGACAGATGAGACGAAAAATTATCAATCGCTCACTAGATTAACTGATGGAAATTGTCCAAATACGAAATGACACCGTTAAAAACTTGTTCTTGTTAAAAATAAGTAATTGACTGGCCAAATATTGCGAAACATTGCCTCATTTTTGAGTTCAACAGTTGTATGTGCATAATGTACCTGGTGCCTCGCCATCGTAGCTGAAACCAGGGATGAGAAGAGTCTGCGTGTCAACAACGACGACTGGTTCCGAATTTACACCATGAACTCCGTTCAATGCCGAAAGCTTCTGTGGTCTTGGGTAGTCAAAGCCACGGGGTATCCTGACGTCCCCAAAATTGACCTGTTTGAAAAATAAGATTGTGATTACTTTTATATATAAGTAAAGACTTACAAAAAATAGACGTAATTTTCTTAATTGTTAAAATGATTTGCAGAGTACTCACGGCAAACTCGTCGCAGTAAACGGAGAACCACTTGATGTTGTTCAAGGTCTTGCCTTCAGGCAGTGTCAAAGTGATGTCCTTCTTGCGGTATCTCTTGAGGACGTCAGTTCTACACAGAATAGTCGATCGAACAATTAGAACCACACACTTTATTTTCTCACTAGGGAGACCATCCTCAAATTGCTTTTCACCATTGGGTGATTAACTTACGTTCCACGTTCGTCGCGGACTCGGAAACCATTGCCATTAGGACCCTTTGAGTTGCCAGCATAGAAAAAGGCGGCTGAAAATCAAAATTGCCTTTTTACGAGTACGTTCATATTTACTTAAGACTACAATTAACAGTGCATATGGTGAAACTGTTACTAAAAAAATTGATTACTCAAATTGTATCGTTCCGTTATGCAGCTGTATAGAGCGAACGTCGCCACACAATATTAAGAGACTCAGCAGAGTATTGCATCAAGTACATTTGTACGCACAAACCTTCGCGCTCCACACATTCATTCATGTATTATTTATCATTGTGTTTTCGACTGCTCTTATTCAATAAATATATTACACGAAACATAATACCACACGATTACACTTCTAGCTTTCGATTAAGCTCACAATGAGCTTCCTACAATTGAAAAGATATTGTGTTTCCAATTTTCCCATTTCTTACGGGTAACGACACATTTTTAAAAAGTTGAAAATTGAAGATATTATATCGCTTTCTCATAAAAGTTGCAAATTGGAATTTTCATATTACTTTTTCATAATGTTCCTTTATTCGCGAAGC
>JAPYZC010007844.1:0-10412 GCA_030522665.1 Ichneumoninae sp. A BG-2022a
AAATTTTTTTAAGGTCCATACTACAGCGAGCAATTCTTTTTCGGTGGTGGTATATGCCACCTCGGCTCCTTTGAGCGTTCGGCTAGCAAATACCACCACTCCGAGCTCCCCATTGGCATCTCTCTGTGCCAAAGTGCCTCCCAGCGCGTAATCACTTGCGTCAGTTTGCAAGATGTACCCTCTCGAGGGATCAGGCTGTTGAAGAAGAACATCTTCGATGAATAAACCTTTTATTCTTTCGAACGCGATTTTCTCGGCTTCTTCCCATCGCCATTTTACCCCTTTATGGAGTAGCTCCAATAATGGAATTGTTTCTTCTGCGTGTTTGTTCGTGAATTTTGTGTAGTAGTTGACTAGCCCGAGAAAACCTCTTAACTGTTTGAGATTTCTCGGTGCTGGGAAATCCTGGATCGCTTTCACCTTTTCCGGCTGTGGTTTAATCCCTTCTGTCATGATAATGTGTCCGAGGAAATTTATTTCCTTTCGGAAAAATTGTGCTTTTCGTAGCTCCATGTTCTGCGAGCCTCTCTAGTAACGCCTCGAGATGATTCATATGTTCTTGAAAATCGTTCGAAATGCAGAGCAGATCATCCACGAAATTTATTGTTTTCCCCCATGTTTCTTAAAACGATATCGAGAGCTCGTAGCAGGCTCGAGGTATACTTGTTTTTAATCCGAATAGAGTTACCACGAACTCGTATACACGGCCTCGATGTCTGAACGCCGCGTATTTTCTCGAGTCGGGATGGAGTGGAACTTGCCAAAAACTGTTTGTTAAGTCGAGGCTCGTCATGACTTTTACATTATGGCATCTTTGAAATATTTCCTCTGTGTTCGGAGTACACTCGTGGTCATTAGTCAAAACCTGATTGAGTTTTCTTACATCCAAACAGAGTCGAACGGTTCCATAGCGTCTGACGTACTCTTGCCTTCTCTTCAGCCGTCGACAGATTCGCTCCTTCGACGACTGTATCGATTTCTTCCATTGTTACATCTTCTTCGGGATCTCTGCTTCTGTTTTCGTGACTCAGATGTTCGACTGTCGCCTCGTCGGGAGTCTGCTCTATCTTATGTTCGTTTTTCATTTCCGGGATTATTCGGAGTACTTTTTTCTTTTTAATTCTCTCTATTTTTTTTTCTTCTGGAGCTGTTTCACTCTTCTTTTTAGAGGTTTCAATCGAACCTGTTTTCTCTTCATTTTTTTGTACTGGGTTTGTTGGCACATTGTCCGCCAACTCATTATATTTGACCCTGAGAGTGTCGTTCTCGAGGTCTATTAAGCTTCTGAGAGGTTTTAGAGTGTCCACTCCGAAAAGCACGTCCCGAATTAATCCCAGAATGACGAGGTATCTCACATAGACTCGGATCTTCCCAATTTCTGTCATAGCTATGACTTGCTTATTTACCTTACAGGGCTGTCCTTTAACTGCACCCTTTACTGTGACTCCGGTCACCGGAAGGATAGGACAGTTTGTAATAACTTCCTTGTTTTCCAAAAAAAATTCCTCGGATAGCGCGGTTACTTTAGCACCGCTGTCTATCAGAACGGTAACCGGAATTCCTTCTACCTTTGCATATATTTCCAGGCATTCCACGAGCGGGAATTTCGCTTCGTTAATTTCATCTCCCATTAAAAATTCTCTCGTATCGGAGAATATAGTATTAATGGGGATCCCTTCTGTCTTCTTTTCGGCATATTTTTTTCTCTGTTCCGTTGTACACCGCCTGTCGTTTCCTAAATTTTTGTTCGCCGGGACGGGTACAACGGCTATGCGTTTCCCGCCGCCAACGTACTCGGCTTCTCTGAATCCTTCTGCGTTTTCAACGCTTGGACTGTATTGTTTGGTTTTGAGGGAATAGTTTGGTTTTGGGGCGATTCTCCGGAATTATATGGCCGATTCCACGTTCGCGCCCCCCCCCCCCCAACCTTGGTTCGCCTGCATAGGTTGCCGATTCGAAACACTGGATGTGTTAGCCGGTTTCGGCTTTTCTGATGCCTTATTTTGCGTCTGTTTTTTATTTGCTTCTTTATTTCGGTGGGCGTTGGTTGGTCCACCTTGATCGATTTTCTCGAGAAACTGCATTAGTGCCTCGAGTGTTTCGAATCCTCGATCTACGATGGTGGCTTGTATCTCATCTGAGAAATGTCGAGCCAAAGATCCGACAATATCTTTATCGGATGGAGGAGGAATTAAATCCCGTGCACTCCCGAGCATCCGGGTAGCATACTCGACTCTTGTTGAGTTATTTTGTTCGAAAAATCCAATCTCAAGATTTCTGCCGATTTTTCTTTGGACGTCTCGGCTCCAATATCGTTCTTGGAAACTGCGCTCTACATCCTCGAGTGAGTGCATCCGTTCCTCGACGAGAAGCCACCACTCCTTTGCTGTTTTCTCGAGACATCCACCGAGCAAATATTTTAGTTCAGGCAATTGTGGTTGTGTGACTTCGCAGTATTGCCGAAACTCCCTTAGGAATTTCATCGGCCTCATTTTGCCCCAACCGTCGAATGTCGGTGGCCTTAAGCGGATCTGTGATTCCACGAATGTCCTCGATCGGCCCCGGGTCATTCTATCCTCTATGACTGATTCGGCGTCGTGATGCTCCCACTCCCGGTTCCTCTCGGGATTTTTAATGATTCAGGTACTTTCTGTGTCCGGTTTATTCTCGAGTTTATTGGCCAATGCTTGCAGCCTTTTTTGTAGTTCCTGATGCGCGAGTCGCTGCTGCGCATCGTTTACCTCCAGTATACTCATCCGTTCGGAGTTGTCCACGAATTTTGTTTCAAACTCATTAATCTTATTCTCGAGTGGTTGTGTAACTTTATGTACTTCGGTGGCTACCTGAGTCTGTACCATCTTTATTTTATCGATGACTCGGATCTCAATTACTGCCAGTCGCCTATCGACTGCTTCAAGAATGTATTTGTCTCTCTGCTCGATTATTTTGACGATTTCGGCGCGCTGATCCTTGGATTCTTGTCGCATATTTATCATGGCTCCAGATAGTCCTTCCATGCGTATGGTGAGGTCTCGGATCGCCAGCCTGATGTCGAGCATGACTGCCTCGGTGGTCGTCGATTCTCGAGATTTTGCGAGCATTCGTTTCGCTTTAGTTTGTTTGGCGAGCGGGCTGCTCGCCTCTCCGAACTTCCCATGTTCGGGATCCAAAAAAACTTCAGCGGACTTGTGAGGGAGCGTAATATCCCCCGGATTTATGCCGACTCTCGAGTCGAGTAATTCCTGAACTTCGTCTTCTGTTGGTTTTTCGGCAGGTTGTTGTTCTTTTTCTTCCTGATCTTTGATCGCGGGAGTCTCTTCCTCCGGGTCATTTTCCGGCCGTTTATCCTTTCGTTTCACATCTATTTCCTACGGGACTCTTCCCCCTGAGATTCTTCTTCAGATGTTGTACTCTTATTGTCGTCGTCCGACATTTTTATTTAATTTTCTTAATTAATGACTCAACTAATAATTGCAAAAATGACTCGAATTTTAGCGCACCTGCCCCACGTTGGGCGCCAGTTGTAACGTATCACTTTTGGAGTCTTACGAGACTTTGCTCCAAAAGTGTCGCTATGTGAGTTAGGTGCCGTGGAATAAAAATTCGAATATTCATGCTAAATATCAATTTCAATGGTTTTGGTTTATTCAATTACAATCAATTTAATCGTTGGTCAAGAGAATCTTATAATTAAATCCGCGCTGATATAAATTTTAAAAAAATATATAAAGAAAAAGATTGCCCGGTGAAACAGACGGCAGCAGTCTCTCCCGTCCCCGAGAGAAGTCGCCGATGCTGTATTTTTTAAGGGAAAAAGGGTTAATAGTCGGCAGCAGTTACTCCCGTCCCCGAGAGAAGTCGCCGACGCTGTATTTTAGGTAAAGGGGTAATCAAGTCAGCAGCAGTTATCTCTGTCCCCAGAGAAAGTTGCCGATGCTTGATGGGAGGAAATCTTAGTAGTGAGCGAAGTCACTGTTCAGCTAAGAGTCTCTTTCTATGCGTCTGGGCCTCCTTTTATATCGGAGCGCCGGGTGCGCACGGCACGAATTCCAGTCCCCTTCCGTTCCGCGTGACGTCAATGTGACGTCAATCGGTCCCTCTTTCGCGCTTCAGGTGATCACGCGTGGATGACGCAATCGCTGCGTGCCGGGTGTGTGCTCCAAAGCGAACGGTGTGGCTCGGGGTACAGCAGGCCGCTCCACGGCTGCCGAATCCTCGGGTATGCGTCTTCCTTCGGTGCGCTCTACTTTACCGATGCGCTCGGTTCCTCGCGACTATCGTCGCTGCTCCGATTCTCCGCCGTGCTCCAAACGGATTTTGGAGGCGAGCAGACTTTGAGCAACATCTCAATATATATAATACATTTTTTTACGAATCTTTTTTATATTGACACTTTTACGCACAATTGTTCATTTTTTATTCACTGTAGGTTCACTATACGGGTAGACACTTTCACATTTCTTTTTCGGTTTCTTCAAAAATTGAATAAAAAAAAAAAAATTTGTTTTGCCGAGAGATTAACTGAAGCGCGCAAAGTGCTGCGCTGATGGAAATCCGAGAGAGATGGGTAGAGAAAAAGTGCTGCGTTGATGCGAATCCGAGAGAGATGGTAGATGAGTCAGCTGGCGGACACATGCGCAGTAGATGCGAGGACTCACATCACAGGACACATTTATAATAATTTCGGACCTCGTGCGGGGTACGATTACCGTATCTCAGCATCTACCTAACAATGATGATCATAACTAGGCGCGTTGGAAAGCTCGTGTCCTATATATATCATAAAAGTGTCGTCGGAATTCCGATCCGATGCTTCGTTTTCGACAAAATCGAGAAGCAAGAATCCTCTTCCGGCATTTTGAAGTATCCATACTTGGTATCGTCTCGCTCAACTCGCTTAAAATTATTTTTTACGTACTTAGCGTCGACACGCTACCGCGTCTCTTGATTAGGCAGTCAAGTGTAAGGTTGTTGAGCCTGACACCATCTATTTTTTGAAATCCCCTTTGCAGAGGATGTAATGGAAGTTTGCCTAATCGTTGGCCAATGATCTTAGTAACCAGTCGAAGGAGGATAGAGGACACCGTTATAGGTCTCCAATTATCAGCGGAAGTGGTGTCTCCTCCCTTCGGAATGAGAATAGTTCGGCTGCTCTTTAGCTTAGTTGAAATGATCCCCCACAAAACCATCAGGTTGAACAGGAGACAAAGCTTCTGTGGCAGAAGCCTATGTACTTGGTCTATTCTCAGACCATCCGGTCCCGCTGCTCTTGATTTTGTGAATTTCACTGCCCATCAATCAATTTCCGTTGGAAGAATGAGAGCGTAGATGCCGTCTGGCAATTCTTTGGTATCCAGAATCGGATGGTCGTCTGGTGGTGAGATTCGGCGAAATATCCCGCCGAATTTCTCGATAACAGAGGCGAATGGTGGTAGTGCTGTTGTTTCCCCACATGGCTTGTCTTCAATGATGCACGACGCGAGCTCTGCTTTATTCTTCCTGAATAATTGTTGTGTCTTCTTGTAAATGATCGCTCTTTGTCCCTTCCTATCTAGAGGACGCTCATCGCGTTCGTTTTCACGCCCGTATCTGGCCGGGTTATTGCGGATTCCATTATGATTAAGAGAGTCATCGTTACTCCCGCCGTTTACCCACGCTTGCTTGAATTTCTTCACGTTGACATTTAGAGCACTGAGCAGAAATCACATTGCGTCAACACCCGCGAGGGCCATCGCAATGCTTTGTTTTAATTAGACAGTCGGATTCCCCTAGTCCGTGCCATGGACGGGTTAACAGTTAGTGTGTAAGAAATCTGGCACGAAGCCGTCATTCCCGGTCGACCCGAAGGTCTCGCGCCCATTAACAGCAAATCCAACAACACCTAACTACCCTCATGTTGCGATATATTATGCCCCGCAGAGGCCTACCGCAATAGAGGTGCACCTGATCCATGCACAGATCGGTTGGCCAACACCTGTCCTGCGATACTGACACCCCTTACGGGTGCCGGTTAGCCACCCAGGGTAAGCCGAAGCGGAAGTCCCCTTTGCTCCCGACGGATGCTTCACCAATTAAGTCTTCTACCACACGTGCGGTCCCCAATAATATATGCACCACGTGAGCCAGCTCGTCTCAGCCCACTCCTCTCGGGACAAGGCAGTGCCGAGAACCGCTGTTTGATATCCCCGCGGGGGAGAGGACACCTAATTTGGGCACCAGGATGGCATTGGAACAATTGGCTTCATCCGGGCCTCCTTCCGCAACGCATCTCATGCACATTCGAACCGTAAGATACGCTAACCAGCAACTCCATCATCAGCCAGGCGGATATGGGCACACTGGGTTTAGTCGTCTGGGGCCCAAGCTAGCTCTCTCCGAAGAGAGATTTACGACGCGTAGCCCCTGGGAGGCCAGGCCACAGACTTGCCATACAGTGGCTTTATGTTTCGCTTATGGTGAGATCCCTGAGGAACACCAGACATTACTACTACCTCTCTCGATAGATGATTCTTGTACTGAACCCTCTGAAACCTGTTGCTGATGTAGTCCGCTATCCACACGAGGAGAGTGCCAGAGATATCAATGGCTGCCAGCTTTCCGTGTATCGTGTAAATGGCGTGTAAATGGCGAGAAATCCGAGAAATCCATGTAAATGGCATCCACTTGGTACCTCGAGTCCACTTCAGCCGATAGGTAATTCTCATACGTTAGCAGATTTGTCAGTGTTGACCTTCCTGCTATGAAAGCGTGCTGCTCTTCTATGAGCGAGTATCTAAGGTTTGACGCTACGAATCATGCTACTAAGTCGTCGAGAATTTTCGGCACAGTGCTGATGATGAAAATCGGTCGTTAGTTACGTACATCGGTTCTTGATCCTGACTTGAAGATAGGCTAATGTAGCTACGCTTGCATGATTGAGGAAACTTCCCCGTTAAGGATCAAAGAGTTTCTGTATCGGTCCGCAAAAACTATCCACACAGGCTTTTAGGATCCCCGGGGGATCCCATCAGGACCGGGTCCCTTCGAGGTATCGAGTTCCAAGATTATCTTCCTGACTGGTTCGATCGAGAAGCTGGCAACAGATATATCGACAAGCGCTACGGCGGAGGAACTACAGCGTCGTTTTCACCATGGTCAGCGTAGACCGATTCGAAGAAATCCATGAACAGTTTCACGGACTCTTGTCCTGTATTAGAGCTTACTCTTCCGAGCGTGACCTTAGCGGGGAGTCCCCGATCTGCTCGTCTGCTGGTTACGAACCCCCAGAATGCCTTGATATTGTTTGGGATCTCATCTTCTATAGAGTTTACATAATTCGAGTGCTCGGCCCGAGCAAGAAATTTGCATCCGGCTCGCAGTGCTCGAAAAGAGGCTAGGTCTTCGTCTCGTCTGGACTCCTTGAATTTTTTGTGCGCTGCCTTCTTTTGTGCCACACATGTTCTGAGCTCACGAGAAAACCTACTGTGGGCTACGCCATCGAATATTCTCTTCTTCGGGATAAATCGTTCCATCCCTTGATAAACAAACTCATAGAATGCGTCAGACATTGCGTCTATCGTATCTTGATTCAGAATTTGTTCCCAGTTTGCTTCTTGGAGGAACCTGCTCAGGGATGCCATATCTCCGCTCCGAAAGTCCATCACTATGGTGTTAAAGGCCTGACTCGGTTCCTCCACGCATTCCGTTGATATGGTAAGAGCTTTATGGAAGTGTATATCTTCGTCCAATATCGGATCCGCTAATGGGGTTACGTTCACCACTCCAGATGTAAATACCAGGTCGAGATAATTATCATGTTCCTTTGCCACTGTCGACACCTGATTGAGTCCAAGGCATGAGCAACCATCGATGAGCACTGATTCTGTTTCGCGGGTTGTCGCGTCTGCATTCACCGTGATGCAGTGAGTCTTGCCATTTTCTTCTACGCAGTGGGTGCGGGGGAGATTATAATCCCCAATTAATATGACATCGCAGCCTGGTAATCTTTCTGCTAATTCGGTAACTCTGTTAATATGCTCAATGTAGCTGATTGGCATCGCAGCCGGTGGGAGATACGCTGTTCCTACTAAAAACCTGTGCCCGCCGTTCACGATGTGGACGAAGACTTGTTCGATTGTCCCTGGTATTATGAAAAAATGGCCGTGGAAAAATTATTATATAATGGCTGGGAAAAAAGGCCGATGGAGAAAGTAGCCGCGGAAAAAATAACCAGGGAAAAAAAAGGCCGATGGAACAACCTCAGAATTTAAGGTTCCTTTGGATATAAATTTCCAGCCAAAAGTGAGATGCTGTTAAAATTATAAATTGTTAACAAATTGTAAAAAGAAAGAATTGTTCACCTGATAATCAGGGAACTATTTTTATTCCTATATGAAATTAATTCGTTAATGTTTCGAATACATATAATATTTTTGTAAATTTTCTTAAATTTTTAGGATTTCCGTTATTGACATTTTTTAAGGTGATGTGAAATACATTATCAGTGCTATTAGTTATATTTTACTAGCCCCAAAACATCGTTCAAATGACCTTAAGGCTATAACTACGGAACCATTCGTACAATCTTTTTGAATGTAATTGGAAATCTTGCTACGAAAATCATTTGTTCGTTAATCATTTTTCAAATAATAGTAGGTGATATCGGCCCACTCTGGCTTAAATCTTAAAAGTTTTTATATATGCGATAAAAATTCAAGATTTTAAAGAATTTTTAAAGATTTTTAAATTGTGGCGATCAACAAGTTAATCTTTTTTATCATATATAATTATAAGAAATTTTCAAAAATTTAATTAAAAAATGGTGTGCTTTTGAGAGTTAGTCCAATTATATGAAAAATCGCGGGCCCAATCGAAAATGTGAAGGGTCGAAATACTATGGAATGACACGCGTGCGCGTGTGCGTGAAAAAAATTACAATATGTGTTTGTTGACGTGTATAAAAATGTAACAAATTTTTGTAACTAACCCACACACGAATTTCCTCCCTTTTTTATCGGCCTTTTTCCACGGCCATTTTTTCCATCAGCCTTTTTTTCCCCGGCCATTTTTTCCGTAGGTCTTTTATCCTGGCTATTTTTTCTACGGCCATTTTTTCCTAGATCCGAGAGACTATCGTGCTACAATCGCTCTAAAAACGAATAAAATCTTCTTAAAATCGGGAATACGTTGTGAACTAAACGAAGGACAATGTGCAGATATGGAAGGAGGACATACTTTTTGGGAATCTGTTCCTGTCGGAAATTGCGGTAATGGACAATATGGAGTGTTGTATGAAGGCATAGCTGATAAAGGTGAAGACCAGAACTCACAGGTGTTGTATACCCTTACTACATCAGACATAATTTTTGCGCTCGTAATACGGTAATCAACAAATGTATGTAGACAAACGATAGTGCGAACGGAACACCCTAAATTGTTTATACACTCTAAAAACAAGCGTGTCGTCAAGGTGTTGAAACAACTCACAACACACATATTACGTGTGTTGCGGAAACCAAATGCATTAATAACAAACGTGTTGGTGGGCTTGCGTATTGAAACAACACGGTTGCACTACATTTTTCCTGGATTCCCTGTACAACACAGTTCTTGGTGTTTTGCCACAGAACGCGCTTGTTCGAATGCACGTCATGTGTGTTGTTTCAACGCGTTTAAGGCCGACCAACTCACTTCGTGTACAGGTACACGCTAGGTATACTACACACTTTATAAAAGGACACACTAGGAAAACAACACACTTGCATATGCGTATGATTCAATCGCAATATAGCGGATCCGTATGTCGCACAGCACGATCGTGGACAGGCCGCCCGATATTTTCAAGTGTCGTATGTGCTATTTTGAAGCTGCGTTGGATAATCAGCTATTGAAACACGTTGATCGACATCACCGATTTGATCCGTCATTTAAAGTGCAGTGCAACGAATATGGATATGGCGCCACGTTTACGAATTGGAAGTCTTTCAAGCAGCATGTGTTTCGAATGGTTATGTTACGAATTCTTGACGGTATATACAAGTACATCCAATGTTTCTGCCAGTCCATAGAAATAAGTATATAACAGAGTTGTGTCTAGTTGATATAAAACTTATATCATGACAACTTCTATGACTTTTTTTTACTTTCGCGTATATTTTCTAAGAAGATTACGTCCAAAACTCGTACGAACGTTCAAAAATGATAAAAAAGGTCTTCGCGGGGAAAAATATATATGTTGATATATTGTGATGATACTTTATTCTCTTTAATTTGAAAATCGGGACAATCCGGGAAATCTAGGGCGACGGGAAAGGGGGAAATAACACACCAAAATGTTGTGTAGAAAACGTGGAAAAATAACTTTTAATAATAACTTGTTCGGTGAATGATAAACAACAAAATAAAATGAACAATCTCAATAATAATCCAAACGA
>JAPYZC010007846.1:0-11141 GCA_030522665.1 Ichneumoninae sp. A BG-2022a
TAGTGCGCAGCGTCGGATCGCTGGGTTGAACATACTGTGCATACTGAAATGCAAAAATAAAAAATCCATAAAAATGCAAAAAATTGAAAACCTCGCCATGTATATATATTTTAAAAAAACATATATATATTCAAAGGTTAAAGAATCGATGGTGGGTCGACGGGGATAGGTATCGTGAGGAAAAATAAAGGGTGGTGCGGTGAGAAGGAAACGGAGAGTAGGATGAGTTAGAGGGTGGCTGCGTAGGTGAGCTTCCTAGGGGGTGTGCGAGAACGATAGATCGATGTCGAGTTGCGCACGCAGTCTCTTCCGTCACCGGTCGGTGTGGGGGTTGACGGTGTGGGGCCAGGCAAGCCAGGGTGGCCGAGCAGGGGTTCGGTCGCTGGTGTGGAACCCCTGCCTGGCTGAGATCCAGGGGCTGCGAGAGTTTGAGACCGCACGGTGGAGGGAAACGGGGGGGGGGTGGAGGCAAGGCTCTGGAGCAGAGGCGAGGGATGCGAAGGGCGACGAGTGGGGAAGGGTGAGGGGAAGTTCGGGGGGAGGAAGTAGGTGAAGCAGTGAGTTGCAGCCTGGAGGTTCCTGCTGCTGCCCGCTGTACAGCCTGGGGCTCGCGCTCCTGCCTTTAATTCCGGTGTGTTAATAGTACCGCTGACCGAGAGCTCCATGGGATCGGCCGATTGCACATAGACACGCGCAAAGGGTGGATTTTTTTTTTTTTTAATGGAACAGCGAAAATTTTCCGTTCGCCTCGGTTCCCATCTGTTTCTCCTTGATTAAGGGATGTTCACACAGTTTGAGGAAATCAGTACAGTTAAACAACGTAAAAATCATAAATAGTACAAATAAAATGGGTTACCGATGTTTGTTCACATAAACATACGCCTAACGGTACTGGAAAACTTCCTAACCAGTCGCTACAAATTTAATTGAATGTATTGATCGCAAGTTCATAATTTTATAGACTATCTGAATGTGTAAAAGGGCATCGCCTGTTGATAAATAAATAAATAAATAAATTAATTAATTAATTAACTAATTAATAATGGCCTATGGCGGAGCGTGCCGTCGGGGCTCGGCAAATCATAGCGGATATTTCTATAAGTCATTAGGAAATTAATTACTAACGGTGGAGTGGTTCATACACATCGGAATATTAGTTGGCTAATGAAAAATAATGAACAATGGCAAAGAGTCTCATGAACTCTCAGGAATATAATGGGCAATAACGGAGATTTCCATTGCCCGCTAGAAAAATAGTTGTTAATGGCGGAGAGTTTCATTAGCCGTCAGGCAAACAATGAACATTAACAGTTAATGGCAACAGTTCTGTTAACCGTCAGAAAAATAATCAGCCGTAAATACGATTACCCATTAAAAAATTAATGGTCCAACCCTGAGAAGTAGTTGCATTTGCCATTAGGAGAAAGATTGCCAGTGGCAAAAAGTACCATTACCTGCCATCTCTCGGATAAACATTGAATAATGGCGGCGATCTCGGTTACCCGTTGGAAAAATAATGGCCGATGGGGGAGGGTTTCCATTACCCATTACAGAAATAATGGCCGCGTCCTCACGCACCATACGAGTGTAATGCGTGTACAATCCTTCCGTGTTTTCCATGTCCTCCCCGATTCCTTCGACGATACGAAGCAACGAAACCGGCGGAACAGAATGAACAGCACTTTCGGAGCGTGTCGAGCAACGGCAAAATGGTTCAGTAGGGGGGTTGACTAAAGCGTGGTGGAGATCTTGCACTCGGAGGAGAATGGAAATGTTCGATGGAGAATACACCCCGAGGGGAGTGTAAGTCGAGTGGGAGTCAGATGAAAGAGACAAGCAAGCAAGGGACGGTGTGTTGATGGGCGGGGGAGGGGGGGGGGGGCTGAGGGTGAGATAAGAGGGGTGCATCGATGGAACTGTATAAAGGAGAACGGAATGGAGGAAAATGTGGAGTCTAAAATGGGGAAATATGTTTGAGATAAAAAGGCACGTAGGGTAAAAGTGGTGAATATGGCCCACCTCGATTAACACATAAATCAATGATATATGGACCGGGCCATATTCCCCACTTTTACCCTACATGATACAGGAGGGTCCGAAGAAGGGTATTTAAAAAAGGCCAATATGCAGCAAAAAAAAAGATGGTCGCGGTCATAAATGAATTAAGGTAGAGGGTCAAAGAGTGCACAATATGGAAAAGGGTGAGGGAGGCGTGTAAAAACGAAGAAGCAAGGGATGAAAACAAAAAATGGTGCCATGGGACACGAGTAAGAATAGCAAGGGTTGCTGACGGTCGAAAAAAAATTGAGAGGGTGCGCCGAGTTTTGAGGGTCGAACGAGGGACTAAAATAGAGAGCAAGACTACAAAAAAAACCTCTCCTCAGGAAAATAAAATAGAATGGAGGACGACCGAGGGTGCGCGTATTTCCAAGGGTCGAAAGAGGGTTCAAAAAAAAAATAAAAATAAGGAAAAACAAAAAAAAAACCCGCAGCGATAAAGAGGGATCGAAGGAAAAAAAAAGAGAAAACTTTGAAAGAGGGTGTATGAAAATCCTAAGAAATGAAAATAAAAAATAAAATACCGCGGAAAATGAACGTTTTGGCGGTGAAATAGTTTTGAAAGTACGTAACGATAGGTTTCTCAAAACCGATCGGTGAATGGGGTTGAAAAAAATGCATGGATCGTCGTAAAAAAGTAAGTAAATAGGGTAAAAGTGGGGAATATGGAGCGGTCCATATATCATTGATTTACGTGTTAATCGAGGTGGGCCATATTCACCACTTTTACCCTAAAGAATGAAAAAATAAATCCCTAGTTAACGAGGAGTTTTCGGGGGTCTGAAACAGTGAAGTAAACATTTCGAAACTACATTGTAATGTTTCGTGAAATCCTGTCCATGAACGAGCATGTCAAAAATGAAAGGAATGCTGCTCTAAAAAGGAAAGAAAATTAAGGGATGAAAACACAAATTACCGTAGTTAAGGCAGGCATTTTTAGGGGGTTGCGATAGAGAGGGAAATGTTTCTCTACGAATTCTCCCTCCCCTCTCGGTTGTCCTCGGCCGATGGGGTGGGGGCGAGACGGGGGAAAGAGTGGGGGCAAAGGACGGCGCATGGGGGAGCGAGACACGCGACCCTCTCACCTGTTTGCCGAGCCGCGCCAGTCTGGTTTACGCGCCCGGTCATTCGCTGCCTTCTACTACGGTCTCTCTTGTAGCCGAAGCCCGTAACCGAGGACGACCCCGCTTTGAGTCGACGCTACAAGTGGTCCCGCGAGCTTTCGACCTTTCGGCGAGGGCAGCGTCAATTTTACCGCCGATGCTGCGAAGTCGAACACATCGCGTGTCGATGATTGTCGATTGAGCAATACCACCGAACGCGATCCGAACGCCGATAGTGCCCATAATAATTCGTACTCGTTGAAAAAAAAATAAATCAAAAAAATAGTCGGCCCTCAATAATTTTCGTGAATTTTGTGTTTTTTTTTGTTTTTTTTTTTTAATCGAGTTTCTGTTAAATTTTTTTTTTGTAATTATTGTGGGTACATTTTCGTTACCAAGTTGGACACTGTGAATTTGACACTTGTGAAAGTTGTGAACTATTTTCGGAACTTGAAAGAAACTTTTTTTTTGTTCGGTGGTGTCTGCTGATTTTTTGTTTCTTTTTGTTGTTGCTTTTTTCTGAGAAAGAGAAAGATCGACGCAGTTGCCGGATTGCCGTTTGGGTGAGTCTCGTCACGCGAACTCATGATGTCAACTTGTTGCCCGAGTGTCTGCGTTTTCGGATTTTGCTTGAAGTACTGTCTCTCGAACGACGAGAATATGTAAAAAAAAATTTTTGTTTTCATATCGTTTCCTCATAATTTTCCGTTATTTGCAAAGGTTCTTCTACGAGAAAGTATTTTTTGTATTGTTGGCTATCTCATAGAGGAAGCATTTTGAATGGAGGGAAATTATGCGGAAGCCATATGAAAAGATCAATTTTAAACTTTTTATTTATTCATTTATTTATTATATATAACATACATAATATAAGGTTAAAGGCTCGGTAAATCACGTTTTTTGTTACAAATTCCAACGTCGTAATTAACTTTAAGCCAAAACAGCGATAATCGAAATAAAAAAACGTTTCAATGAAATTTTGAAAATATTTTAATCATTGACAACACATTCTATGTGTGAAATTTCTGCTCGATCACTCGAGGCATAGCCTTCGTTATAGTGTTCTTCCGATATAACGGTTTGAATTTTTAGAGCCTGATTCTTACACCCACATACCCACACATCCGTGTCATTTTTTGCATATGATTTTTGGATGTTTTTGAG
Source organism: Ichneumoninae sp. A BG-2022a (assembly GCA_030522665.1). NCBI lineage: Eukaryota > Metazoa > Arthropoda > Insecta > Hymenoptera > Ichneumonidae > Ichneumoninae sp. A BG-2022a. The sequence goes on from JAPYZC010007846.1 coordinate 4,326, forward strand.
TATTTTGAGCACTTTGACACAAACATTTTGCCTTAATTTTTTTCCACGTCCACGAATTTGACTAAAATTTTGTTTGTTTTTATTGTCGATTGATCCTCGCGTATGATATACTGATTAAACATAATCGTAATCATTTAACACCCTCCAATATGCTTCTTCGTGAAAGAAATTTTCTTTCAGCCATTGGAATATTTTTTTTGACATTTCTAAAACGACAAAACCTAGAAAACAAATCTTGCAAGTAGTAGAAGTAAGTTCAGGTCAGACAGTCAATAATTCATCATTTATGGGATTCATCCGCGACGGATATATTCTTTGTGTCTTTGCTCTATACAATATTTTGTTCCGAGCTTTAGGTACGATACAATAAATGATAAAAAATGTGGCAAGTAGTGCAAGAGAAATTTGGTCGGACAATCGATAGTTCACCCGATTTACTGTTCAGGACGGCGGTAGAGGTATGTTCGAGGGTTATTTGCGACGTGGAAGAATACGCTGTTCTCAAGGCCATCGATGGGAAAGTCTGTGAGGGTGAAACACGACGAGCCTCGGGTGGATAAATAGGTCAAGGCAAAGGTATTACCGTGGCGTCCTGTTTCACAACTGAACATCGCAGCAACAGAGGCTTTTCAATATATATACACACACACACACACACACAGACGTTATGTATGTGTGGCGTGTTCATTGGATGACGTACATTGTGTATAGAAAATCAACTCTATGGGATATCGAATCACTGATTTAATTGGCAAAGCGTGGGGTCGAGGTGCATATCGAGATCGAAATATCGAGTCGTCGATTTCATGTGCTCAAAATTAATTCATTTTCGATAAAATAAAAAATTAACACCTTCGATATTTTTTTAGCGCTTTAGTGTAAAATTGGGAAGGAAACAAACGTATTAATGAACGATTCTCTAGCAAGTGGACAATACAAAAAAAATGTCTAATTTTTGCTGCCTCATAGAGGAGGCTATGTTTCCGTGATAAAAAAAATTTTAATATCCGAGATTTTAATGTCAGCTTACTAAAAATGGTCGAAAACGTCGACAAATGTGATTTTTAGCTGGAGTCCGGATGTATGTGTGTGACAGCGTGCATCGCTTAAGCGGGTTCAAATTTTGTACACTAGTAGAGGGATCACGTCTCCTCCTTCGATATAATTTTCATGAAGATTGCGACCCGTTTCGGGATTTTACGGGGATTCGAAATTTTTTTTTAAAGTTTGTGGTAGCTCTAACTTTCGTAGATTTTGAGCTATCGTCATAAAAGTTACACAAATATAATATTTTTATCAAAGACCTTTGGTATTGAATTTGACCGAAATCTACCGAAGGGATCAGATTTTATGGAATTTTGATTTTTTTTCAAAAATTACCATAAACCGTCTAATTTGAGTAAAGATGGAGGTATCGAGCATAAATTCGGCATGGGAATGGACTAACACGGTACAATGTTTCGTATTAAATTTGGTAAAAATTGATCCAATCGTTTAAATTTTCTGGGATTTTGAGATTTAGAAATTTTTCGGAAATTAAACTTTTCAAAATCCCACAATCCCAATTTATCTGAATTTCTGAATCAAACACCACGCAAAGAGTAAAATGAGTTATAGTATCGTAATCAGCGGTGAGGAATAGAATAAAAATTGCCTTATAACGACGCAATCTGCAAATTTCAGTTTGTGATATCCTATAATAAATTCTGGGGTCAATTTTGACGGTTTTACTTATATAAAATGTTGACATTTTCTCTGTTACAAAACAGGTGAAAAGTAATTTGCACATGATTTTTCTATACTTTTTTGTTTTAAAATACATCGATCTGGCACAAATGCGTTCGAAAAAATGGGGACTAGAAAAAAGTATGGTAAATCATTTTTTTCCATCAGTTTTCGCGCCGCGTTAATCGCAGACGTCGGACTGTTAAACCGTGAAATCGGCACGCGACGCGTTCATTCGATCGACGTAGTCAAGTAGGGCAAGCTACGTGTCTACGTGATTTCAGTCAAAGTGCGTCCGAGAGGTTTACTTTGCGAGTGAGAAAGAAATAACAACGAGGTCAAACGCGAGCTAGATTTCTACAACTAGCATGTTATTCCATGTGTCGTGGGAAAAAAACAGTTTCAATTACACATTGACACCGATGAAAAAAAATTGTTTACCTGCATCTGACTGGTTGCGGACTTTACCACTTGTTGTTCGCTCTAGCTCGACGCGGGGTCTGAAACTAGAGGTCGAGACTTTGCGTGAAACATTTTCAATTCAAAAAGTTTTTCCGATGTCAACAAAATAAATTTATATCCCAGCGTCTGACCAGTCGCGATTTTACCACTTTCCATGCTCCAGCTCCTATACATTTTGGGGCTTTCAATGAAACGGCTTCAATAAAAAAATCTTTCCTGACTGTACTTTCGAATTACATTTTTATTTCTAATTTCTTGAAAGAAAAATATTTCAAATTTCTTCAAAAAAATATTGTTTTATCCTCCGTTACAAAAAATCCTTTCCGGCTTGTTAAGGTAGCTCCAGCGAGTGGTGTTCATTTCGCCTAAATTCGAGAAATTCGGGCAAGAATTGCAAACACTTCCCGATGTTATAAAAATCTGAAAAATAATTTCCAAATGTTATTAACAAATTGTTGAAAAAAAATTGTTCATCAAAATATGCGGTAACTCAACTTCTTTTTTTATGAAAATGGTTCATTTTTCGAAATAAGTATGAATTTTTTCAGATTTTTGTCTTCATTTTGATTTTTGCACATTTTTCCATGTAAAAAACAAGAAAAATGAAAATAACGATAAAAATCTGAAAAAACTCATACGTGTTCCGAAAAATGAACGAATTATTTTCATTAAAAAAAAAGTTGAAGTACCGCATATTTTGATGAACAATTTTTTTTCAACAATTTGTTAATAACATTTTGAAATTGTTATTATGGAAAAATAGTCTTTTCAGTGCCTATAATAAGTATGCATTTTTTCAGATTTTTATAACATCGGGAAGTGTTTGCAATTCTTGCCCGAATTTCTCGAATTTAGACGACATTAAAGTAAAATATACTGGTTCTGATTTTCTTTTAAAAAAATATGTGTTTCGGAATATTTTTCTGCGAATATCATTAAATTCGAGGCTGGTGGGCGTGAGCAAGTAGTGCAGGTCAACGTAGTTCAGCCATCTCATCCTACTCAGTAAACTAATGACGTCGCTGCCTTAGAAATTACGAATTATCTTACGGAAATCGTGGCCTGGATTAACCATACATTGGAGCTCGATCCGACGGAGAAACTTCTTAATCCACTCATTGTACTAGGCATTTCGTTTCTGACCACGTATGCCTCGTAAACATTTTGAGCTGAATAGAGTAAACCCGGGTCTCAGAGCTCCGAGTGTCCCATAATCGTTCTACTCTCCCGTATCTGTGGAACAACGGCACTATCAGCCTCCAATCTGACTTACTCCGTAAGTCACTATATATCGCATTTACTTCCGCAACACTAATTCTTTATTTATTTCCAAGTTCCACAGCAAAAAAAAAAAAAATCGTCTACTAGATTTCTCCAAAAACCATGGTTATTGATTTTTTTCTTCTACGGAGTGGTTCGTTGAATTATATCGAAAAAAATTATAGGTAAAATAATCCGTCGGGCGCAAAAGATAAAGAGCGTTTAACTCGCTCTATTTTAATCGTTTGGACTATAGAGGAGAGCGGGGCCGGGGTGGGGGGTGGAGTTGGACACGTGACCGTAGCTTTCGACAATTTAAATCCATTTAGTTCTCGAAAATTCGAGGATTAACGGGGCGTTAGCTGCTATCCGTTATCGTTCAATGATTATAATGGTTTCCTCCACTCGTCGATAAGTACAGAAAGTCCTCGTTAGTACGACTATCGATATCGAAGGTGTGCGAGTCGCGACCGGTTCATCCGAATATCGTCACGATATCGAAATCTGATAAAAAAAAAAAAGAAAAAAATTGAACAGCGGAGTAATAATATTTTATGTGTACTGTTTTTTCTGAATAATAGAAAGGATAAATATTGATGTAAAAAAAATGTTACCACAGTTTTTGTTCGGCCAGAGAGAATAGTATTATTGTTATGGTCATTATTATCATGATAATCTTCATATTGAAAATATAAAAATGTGAAAAATACGTACACTCAATTTTTGTTTGTAAAAAAAAAATACTTTGCATTTATCCTTGTTACGAAATTATTATTTCCAAGGGGCCCAACATCTAGAGATTCTATTGCACTTAAAAATTGCAAATGGAAAAGTCGTTCCTTCAAAATGTATCTCTTTTAAATAAATAAATAAATAAATAAATAAATAAATAAATAAATAAATAAATAAATAAATAAATAAATAAATAAATAAATAAATAAATAATGACAAAACTCTACTTGATCGGGTGCTTGGAAAAAAAAATCGATGCTCCCCCCCACCCCCGCACCCCAACAGCCCAATACCGAAATCCCCTGACCGGAATTCAAATTTGTTGTGACTGCGAACTCGAGTGCCTACTCGATTTCCCCAATGGACGGTCCCGTTAGTTCTGCTCTCGTGAGGGTGCCCGTTACGTCACTCCAAAGGCGAAATATGCATGAATTCACGGGCATCGGTTCAAGCATAAATCAGAAATGCATGACGTTCCCCAACGCTCGGTGGGATCGGGCAAGCGTCAAATATGAGGAGCCGGCCTCGGAGAGTTCCGGAGCTTTGCCCCTGCAGTAGAGGATGGAGGGAGATACAAAACACCCCTTCCACATCCTTATTTCTCCTTCGCTGCGTTCATCGACATTTTTATTATTTTTTTATATTTTTTTTATTTTATTTTTATGGGACCGTTCAGCCTAAATGCAAATCGAGCCCGACCTACTCGTTTCACGCCCAATTTTAGTATGCCTCCCAGCTAGCCCGACCCCAAAACGTTTTATACTTTTTTATCGGACCAAAAAAAAAAATCCAAGCGACAATGCTTTTTCCGTCCATTTTTCAATTTTTTAATGGTACACTTTTTTCGTTTTTTCATTTATTTAGCGAACAAAATAATGCATAAATTGAATTAAAAACAAGTACAAAAATGTCAGAGGTTTTCCAGAATGTAATATAATTAAAAAAGAAAATAATAACAATAATAATAACGATTAATACTTCCATTAAAATTTTCTCGGCATTAATATAATAATATTATATGATAAAAATCTGTCTTTTCATATCAATGTAATATATTAATATATATTATAATATATATTATATATTATATATTATATATTTATATATTAATATACTAATATGGCTTCGCTCGAAAATTTCAAAATTTCGGCAAGCACGTATTTTTCTCCAATCGGGTCTTGCTGCAGACGAGGTAGAAATAATAAAAATAAATAAACAAAGCTCTCTTTCCTCGAGTAGTGGAGAGACGTCGCCATGGCAATTTTATCGTTTCCGTCGGTGTTTCACCTTCTGAGCTTTCCCGCAATAAATATATCAACAATATCTCTCGCAAGCTCGCACAGGCTGCGTAGGTGCGCGTCTAAGGGGATTCGCAAGCTCGCAAGCTTTAGACGACGTCTTTAAACCGAGCTTTCGTACTTTCCATCGTCATTTTACTCGACGACCCCACCGTTTCTCACTCTCTTCCACGAGATAAAGACTCGAAATGGCCCGGAAGTCGAGAGCTTGCAGAGCGCCGCGCTCCGCAAGCTCTCGAACATTTTTATTCCAGCGTTTTGTCATACTCGACTCAGACTCTATCGCGTCGAGAAAAGTCTGCAAAGGAAGCGAATATTTTTAAAAAATATATTTTCACGTATGCAAAATAATTCGTAACTTATGCAAAGAACATATCTTTCCTGATTTTTTTTTGTTGATACATTGAAAACATTATTGAAAATTTCCAACCATGTTTACATTCAGAACAAAAAGGTACACTTTGGCGTGCCAAGACTTTATTATAAGACATCGTACACTTGTTAAAAAAAAATCTATTACTAATTATTGTTAATTTCCCACGACACATGTACTAACATATGCGTTCTGGAAATAAAATATTTGCGGACAGTCCGTAATTGGTAAACCGGCTTATTTTCGTAACCACCGAAAAATGCAAAAATACAGTAAAACCTTGGCGTCGGGTATCGATAATTCGATCGCGCTCGGATGGAGCATGCCGGGTTATTATTAATTCTCCGGCCGGACGATACACGTCAACATTTCGGAAACGTTTGACAAATAATCGTGTGGGCGGGGGTTCGACCGCGATATTGGAAGCTTCGATGCTTTTCATCCTTGATGGGCCGTCCGCAGTGAGCAAACCAATGTGTTCGAGGGCGTACCGATTAATCGACTCACTCACTCGTACACTACACACACACACTCGTCACAAACGAATAACCTCGTCATTTAATACACGAACTTCGTTGGCGACGCAAAGCGAGATAATGCACTGCGTAATTCCTCATAATATTAGTACAATGCTTGCCCACATATCGGTATTGTATTATTTAAACAAGCGAAATTGCTTTATCAGATTCATTAATTATTCGTAAACACTTGCAAGTGCCACGTAGTTGTTAAAACAAAACAAAAATCGTTGCCCCCTTGGTCGAATATAGCAAGCGGGGTGTGACGACCCTTGTCGAGCGTATAAACATACAATAAGGTCCTTAGAGGGATTAATATAATAATCTTTCTATCGAATAATAGTAATAACAGCTATTATTATTATTATTATTATTATTATTATTATTATTATTATTATTATTATTATTATTATTATTATTATTATTATTATTATTATTATTATTATTA
>JAPYZC010007852.1:0-10799 GCA_030522665.1 Ichneumoninae sp. A BG-2022a
AATCTGTACCAGCGAGAATTCGTCACCATCAGCGTGAGTTCAGGCCTTACAACCCTGAACTGAAAAACCATCGCGAGTTCCCGGCGTATAGAACAATTTCTCTATCTACATGACGTCGTGTCGTTTTAGATTCTTTTTTTCTTTACAAGATATCCGTGTCTGGCGGAGTGAAGCAGATTGCGAATTCGGACTGCAGATGAGGAAACTACTGTCTTATCTTGGGGGGGTGTGAAATATCGAAAATGTCTGTACGCGTCCATCGTTATTGTCTCGTGTTTCTTCTTCATCGGCATATTATAATATATAAATTCATATTTTTATTATAATGTATCGTGACACGATTTCTCTATTTACGTGACTTCGTCTTTTTAGATTATTTTTTTCCTTTACAAGAGATACGTTTCTGGCGGAGTGAAGCAGATTGCGAATTCGGACTGCAGATGAGGAAACTACTGTCTTATCTTGGGAGAGGGTGAAGTATCGAAAATGTCTGTACGCGTCCATCGTTATCGTCCCGTGTTTCGTCCTCATCGGCATATTATAATATATAAATTCATATTTTAATTATAATGTATCTTGACACGATTTCTCTATCTACATGACGTGTGTCTTTTTAGATTCTTTTTTTCTTTACAAGAGATACGTGTCTGGCGGAATGAAGCAGATTGCGAATTCGGACTGCAGATGAGGAAACTACTGTCTTATCTTGGGGGGGGGGGCGGGGGTGAAGTATCGAAAATGTCTGTACGCGTCCATCGTTATCGTCCCGTGTTTCCTCCTCATCGGCGACGTCTTCTTTGCCTCGCGCGGATCCGCGGGGAAACATAAATTGAGGGGGATGAAGTGACGGAGAGACGGGGGGGAGCGTGAACGACGTTAGTTTCCCGCCCCGGTCTCCCTCTTCACTTTCCCCGCCTTGTATTTTCCTCCCGCGACTCTTGTCGAGCGACGCGGCCGAGGGAGCTCTTCGGCCAGCACCCTCGAGCGTCTCTTAATTATAGGGTTCCCTCCGGCGGGCTCCTCGTCCCGCCCCCCCAGCCTCCCCCCACTCAGCCGACACTCTTTCAGAAATACGTCAGACACACCAGATTACGGGTTGGAAGACGTCCGATCGAATTCCAGCCGTCCTTCGCTCGATTTCTCTTTCTCTCACCCCACCCATCCATCCGGTCCCAAAAGCCACCGAAGGCTGGGAATATCCGGCGATGGTCCAGGGGGCGACTGAAAAAGAGGGTCCAAGCCCCCCCCCCTCCCCCCCCCCCCCCTCACCACCGCTTTCGACTCCTCCAATCGGAACCTCCGAGGAGTCTCTCCGACTCGCGAAACCGATATCTCAACCGAATCGAGAAAGTTTGCCCTCTTATTTTTGCTCCTAGCTGAACCTGTGTGTGGCGTCACATCTAGGCTTGACGCGTGGTTCTCCACCCCGCGGTACGTATCGAAAATCACCCTTTCGATATGGCCGACGAGCGACCGGCGCACCGACTCCAATCCCCCCGGCCCCCGACTCATGAGGGGGCAGCCGGGGAGGGGGGGGGGGGGGTTGAAGCGCGCAACGCCGCCAATTCCCAGACGAGCCTGATACGATCTACCAAATGTCACTCGGCCAGGGCTCCGATGCGCGAGGAAAAGAGAGCCAGGGTGTACCCGAATAGAGGCAACATTTCTATATTTGAATTGAAGTTTCGCATGACACACCCCGAACCCCCGCTATCCTCATCTCTCACAATCGTGCCTTTCGGGGAGACGGAGAGAAAGAGAGAGGGACGGACGAGCCTGACAAGCCTCTATCTCTGTGGTTAACGGTATCGACCCATTCCCCTGCACCGAGGAAGATAGAGTATGGAACCGCGAGAGCAGCAATAACCCCCCCTTCCCCCTCCACCACTCCACCGTGCTGACGTTCGCGCCGTAAATAATGTTACACACTCGCCCGGTGCACCGCACTGACTGAATTCGCCTTCCAGTAATACGTGGAGTCACACATATGTGCATCTTAGGTGTGCGCACCCCGTCCTTAATTGTTATTCCTGGATAGGTCAAACTTTTGGCAATCGACAGAAATAAGTTTGCACTTTGAAATCCGTACGCGGTAAATAGTTGGCGATTATACATGCGCACCGGAAGGGGGCCGGAGAGGGACGCTGAGGAAACTGAAGAAGCAACTCGGTAGGATTCGCGCTTCGGTAAGCTGTGAGAAACAAGGTTTGTGAGGTGTGGCGCAACCCTTGTTTCGAAGATCTATCTCGTATACAGAGAGAGCGGCGTACCGGGGGAGGGGGGGGGCGCCAAGTAATGCCAAGATTATGTAAACGTCACTCCCTGACGACGACGACGACGACGAGGATGAGGAGGAGACGGGGCTGCATCTGCCGTTGGGCCTTGTTCGAATTGTTCGCGCTCAGTGCGGAGGGGTAGACCCGGCAAATCTGTTCCTCCTCACGAGTGGAAACCAGCCACCCCCTCGCCCCCCACCGACTGCTGAAACTCTCCGGAGAGAAACACACCGTACATCTGAAATTCCGCTAGAGTTAGCTCGCACAATGAAGCCTCCGAGGTTCCCAGTGTATATCGAATAAATTATTAACTACATTAATAGAAGCGCCGGTAGAAGCGTCGGGCGGAATTGCGAAAGGAGGAAGGACTTAATTCCGGAAGCGTGCCCGGGGTTGCTCGATTCGCGGAGACCCCGAGGATACGGCGCGAACGAGAATCGCCGGTAGTTTTTCATCTAGGTATCGGACGCTCGGAATCTCGGACGGGTCTTTCTTCGGGAAGCTAGATGAGCAACTCGGAAACGGCGCTGGGTCTTCTCTGGAAAAGTACGGCGTGCGATCTCTCGCCACTCTCTCCGACTCACTCCGGCTCGTGACCGTAATGGTTCCCTCGCGCCGTGTAATCAGCACGAAGGCGTTAGGTGGCGCGGCTTCCCCGCGGTGATAACACGTCGGGGTCACTTAGAGACCCGGCGCTAGTCACACCCGGAGATATGGAGAGGGTGCGAGTTCCACTCGGGGGGGATCTTCGCGGGCCCCCCCTATCTCTTGGCCCGTTACTTCGCCGGCGTTGTGCCGAATGCGGTGGGGCTTGACGTCCTGGCGAATGGAAATCCGGCTGATGCCCTCGTTTCACCCGGCGAGGAACCCTTCGGGAATTTAATTTCGGCCACTGCGAGGGCCCGCTTCGTCTCTTTATTGCTTTTAGTGCCGATTAACCCGCGATTGGTGGAATCGTCGTAAAATAATTTGCAGATTGGCGAGCTGAGGAGGGCAAGGAAAAATGACTTCGGATGCAAGGGTCGTCGGAATATTCTAATGGTGGTTTTCCAATCTGCGAGGCGGTTCGGATATCCTCATTTCATCCCCGGGCTGTTCGGAGAATCGGGAGGACATACATATATGTATATCGCGGACGTATCCGTACCGGAAGTGCGGGGGACGTTGTAATTGGCCTAGACTTTCGTAATCCCAATTTCGTCCTCGAACCTCGTCTTAGCACAGCCCTCGGTCGTGACTCTCTCCCTCTCGGGGAGCGCGCACCCGTTGGCCCAATTTAATATAAGCTATGCATATTCAATAGTTTCCCTGTTGGTGCTTCGGGAGAGGGCACGACGGACAGGGTTGAGAGAGGAGGCGGCTCGACGACGACTACGTCGAAAGGACAAAAGTCGCGCCGCGACGGATCCGTCTCAGCGTTTTCCTTCCGCGCTTCCCTCGAACTTCTCGTCGTCTTCCTCGCCGTGACAAAGTTCCGGCTTTCGTTGAGCCCGTAGCCTTCCTTTTGCTCCCTCGGACGATTATACTGCAATCTACCCGTCGAAACTGCCTCCCCCCCCCCCCCCCCCCACCCACCCCTTCGAGCGCCCCTCTTGAAAAGCATCCAAGCGTTCCACACAGCCTTCGTCTTTCAAAGTCCGGCAAGTTCACATTTCTTATTTCTATCCCTCCGGTCAGCACACGCCAGTCTCATCCGTCCCCTCGGTTCCTCCTCGTTCCACCTCCTTCGCGGAAACTCCGCGAAGCCCTGGGAAACGAAACTGCCGAATCGGTGAGAAATTTCGTCAGCATCGGAGCGTGTCGCTGTCCGAAGGAGATAGTTGCAGTCTAAGGGAAAATGCAAAGTTGCCCGCTGCATCCTCCCGAGGGCGGAGGCGGAACTATCGTCATCGTGATTTATACCCAGGATTGAGAAAAGTGTCTCCTCCAAATTCTACCCAAAGTTTCCCAGCTCCCTTCCGCCCCGTCCTTATCAGACGCGTATACGTCGGACAGGTAACTTTTCCTTTATCCGTTGGCTCCGACGTCGACGTCGTCGTCTTCTTCGTCCTTACACTATATCCGAGCTTCGGGGTAGTCGCGAGTCTCTCTATCTCGACAATGAATGGATGTCAAAAACCCGGCAATTAATTCAGCGCACCCCCCATGCTCAGGAGGTAGAAGGCGAACAAAAGGGGTAAGAATACCATCATCCTCCGCCTCCGACGAAGCACAACCCAGCTAAACTCTCGCGCGCTACTTCGAGACCCGGGGAAAACTTGTTCCGGAATGAAACTGACGAGGTGGACAAACGGGGAATGAGTAAGAGAACGAGATAAACCGAAAGTGAGGGTGGGGTGAGGAGGATGTGAATGGTGAGGCGGAGTGGAGAGTGAGGGCACAATGCGAACGGATCATCCAACTTTACTTTGCTTATTGTAATTCAATTTCACGGGGGTGTCGCCGCTCAGTCTATCCGTCTGTCTGCTCACGCCGCTGCCGTATCTGCGACCAACCGGGCGCCTCCTCCGTCTTTCCCTCGTCTGCTTCACGGCGAGGCACTCCTCCGGACTCGTTCCGAAACAAGCCTTCTTCCTCAGTTAACCCGCAGCAAACCCGATCCCCCCGTGGAAAACCTCCAGACTCCCCCGAGGATCTTGTACTTGACAACTGTTTAACATCATCTTTCGCAACTCTGATTTCTCAAGCTCTATGTATACATCGTGTACCCTCCATGTATACAATTTGTACATGCTTCGTTCCCTTCTGCTTCTGTTCGCCTACGCAGATGAAGTGGCGGATGAAATGCCGTGAGAGGAAGAAATCTGGTCTACACTGAGAAAAAATTACATAGTAAAAGCAACAATACTAACTTTTTGCCATAAAAAAACAGTTCCTAAGGAGAACGTCTAGGAGAGAGCGGGGCAGAACGGGATTACGAGACAAAACGCAATTGTTCAATAACTTTGGATGGCAGCGATGGAGGTACGTGGGGCAAAACGGGTGTGAATATCTGGATGTATCGTTGAGGCTAAATGGGGCATCCAAAAATTATTGGAAAATTGAGTTTTGCCCTGGCTGTCCCGTTTTACCCCGCTGTGCCATTTTGCCCCGGTCTCCCCTACATTTTATAGTTACGCCAATGACAAAAATCCACGGATGCAACCCTAATTATCGTTTGACCGATTGAATATAGACTATCAGAATCTATCTATGTAGGCGTTCCTTTTCCATATTATCATATGAACATATTTTTCATATTATATTATGAACATATTTTTCATATTTCATATTATTCTTTTTCTCAGTGTACGACGGACCCGTGGTGGATCTGTAATGGGCGACTGCCAAAGGGTCTCGTCAGGTCCTCATCGGGCGGGACCTTGTCAGGCCCGTGTATCCGCGAACCTTCCGCCAAGGGTACCGCTAAAATCGTCCCAGCAGGCGGACTTCCGGTAATCGCACACGATAGATCTATCCCGAGTCACCGGTAGGTCAGATTTTTTCCTACTCGTGCAACATTCGAATTTATGCGACCAACAGCTACCGCAGCTTCGCAGTTGGGACCTTCGGGCCTGACTGGTAGTCGCCGTATGCAACGTCCGGATGCGGCGCAACCGCCAAATGCGTTCTTGTACCTTAATATATTCATCCTTTGGATCGACCATCCCGCCCCGTGTATCTCCCCCGCGCTTTTGGTCTGAGACCGCCAGTTCAGGAACCAAGCACCGAGAGGTTTTGGCGGCAGATGTTGCCGCACAGCAATGAATTTTGAGTATTAATATATAGATAGCCCGAGACGATAGTCGTGAGAATATTCCGTCTCTCGTTCTCTCGCAACCCGGTTTCTCCGGGGTAGTTAACGAGGCCGCCGAGATACACAGTGTACAGACTAAAGCCTCGACCCTGGCGCGTACCTCTGGCACGCAGAGTAAACATCGGTAACTGGCCGGGGGTGGTGAAGGGTAAGAGAGTCGCATTTCCAAGCAATATCTTACACCAAATTGTGCACGCCACGACGTCAGCCGGAGGTGCGCGGAAGGGGTCCGCGCCATCTTTCCCGCTCCCTCACTCTCCCCCTCGGCCGCTTGCATCGCCCAGACTGCAGGAACGCACACTTACGCCAGGGTATATGACCCGGTCGCGTTTACCACTTGCGCCTCACGAGCTACGGGCTGCGCCACCGTCGTTGACGTCGTGGCGATGATGCCTCCACGGCAAATACGCCTCGACTCTGTTTACACAGCGAGCTATCAGACTCCGCTGGGTTTGCCATGCCTGCATGTCTCTGCCCGCTCAATCCCTGCGCTGACTAAACACGCCAACTTAGATTGCCATAACGGGAGAGGCGCAATGTTTCCACGCACCTCTACACTACGTCGAGCACCTTACACGAAGGGCGACGCAGCGTCTTTCATGAGAATCCTCGCGACTCATTGAGACCATGAAAAGTTCCCGATGTGAGGCATTGCATGTGTGTGGGCAGTTCGAATGACGGAAAAATATGGATGACGGAAAAATATGGATGATCTTCGGACACTCCTATGCAGATCTGATTTATTCCGAATTGATGTATTGAACATCCATTATGACACTTGTAATCGTAACTGCAAACATTATATGATGCACAGAAAAAAAGTTACACAAGGTTTAAGCCTAAATTATTTTCTATTGTTGAATGTGCGACGAATGGTACAAGCGTAGAAAGTTTTCTACGTATTTTATCTTCATTATTGTTTCGCGTGAATATTATTATTTTCATTGATTTAATTGATAAATCGCAAAGGTAAATTCTTTTAGTCAATATTAACTAAAAGTCCGCACATCAGAATTCTCGAAATCTGCGATCGTCCGAAACATTGGGACACGTAGTGTCCGAATATAGGGACGTGCCGAAAAACCGCGTGCGAAGATCGGTACATTTGGGCTCTCTTGATACTTTCTTCCGTAATTAAAAAAATATTTATCCTTTTGTAATTAACCGGTGACTTTTGGAAACTAGAAACTATCAGCTTGATATTGGTTTCGGTTATTTCTAGAAAAAAAATGTTCTTGATAAATGAATAACCGCTGGAATCTTAGGCTGCTCTTAACCGTCCGATCATTGGTACCTTTACCTTTGCTCTCTCACTTAGCGACCGACTAACCCAGTTTCGAATCTTTACTTTCCTGTGAGTCAAATTTTGACCGCCGATGATGTCCCGGACATCATCGGCGACGATCAATTCTCGGAAGTCTCCACCCGGTCGTTACATGGTATCAGAAGTTATCGGATCAATAGCACGTTCCCACAACGCATTCAGAGGAGCCATGGTGCAGCTCTTAGGCAAAGCGGCCCCCAATGAACACCTGCAAGCCCGCATGTATACAGGACGGCGACGCAAAGCTGTAAGACCGACGATGATAGCAAGGACCTGGCACTGAAGAGCGGCAACGACGGATTCAATGGGCTAGAGAAGAGCTCCGACGAGGGACACAAGCACCGGCATCATGGCTAGACTAGTTATCGCATAACGCAACACTTGCAAGTCTGCACATTCGACGAGAACGATTGTGCGACGGTCCAGCGTCGCACGCATGTAGACAACCCCAATGATGGACAAATACGGATGACGTTAGCGCAGTGTTTAACGCTCTCACTTAGCAACCGACTAAACCAACATACTTTTCCATCATTCAAATTTGAACCAGCCGTCACATCATTGGCGTCAGATGCATGTCAACGACAATATATTTGTTAAATGGTTGAAGGAAGAAACATTCCGTTCCACGAAAAAAAAAAAATTAAATATAATTGACGTTGACATGTTTGTTCAACCATTTAACAAATATTTTAATAATCGCATATTTCATGATTTGTAAGCTTTTGAGAACCAATCGGCCGATACTCCATCCACTTGTAGTTTAGTGCAAGAGGATTCTCCGGAAGTCTCCGTGTTTAACGCTCTCACTTAGCAACCGACAAAAACGACATACTTTTCCATAATTCAAATTTGGACGAGCCGTCACATCATTGGCGTCCGATGGATGTCAACGACAATATATTTGTTAAATGGTTGAAGCAAGAAACATTCCGTAACACGAAAAAAATTTTTTTTATACAATCGACGTTGACATGCTTGTTCAACCATTTAACAGATATTGTAACAATCATATTCCATGACTTGCAAGCTTTTGAGAACCAATCGGCCGATACTCCATCCACTTGTAGTTTAGTGCAAGGGGGTTCTCCGGAAGTCTCCACCCGGTCATTACACTGATCTCGTGACATTCCTCCATAACGTCCGCCATGCGGTGAGTGGAGTGTAGTCAATGTCCAAGATTACCCATCGGTATGGTATCGGGTCCCTTCCGAGCTGGACTGCAACAGTGCCCTAATGCGTCGCGCTTCCGAGCCCCTGGGGCATTGGGTGGGATACCCTGGATCTCGCTCGGTTAGCCATCCGTGGAGCGTAATCTCGTCGTTACACTTCAATCGACATCGCGTCAGCGAACCGTTCGCCCGGTCGGTCCGGTCGATGGATATGCCGACTGTTAATAATGCACCGAAAGCTGATAGTTCTTAGGTGTCCATCGGACATCCATCTGGGCGAGATAGGCTATCGGGTATGGCTCGAGCCTGTGGAGGAACACGTTCTGGAACACAATTTCGTGGAGATAGCCGGTCGGTGAGACCGACCGGCGATGTATACACCGGGAGCTTGAACGTTTCTGCGACCACCGACGTGTCCTTCATCGCTAGACATTCCCCCCAGGCACCTGACGTTTCACACACCACGAGGGATGACGTTCTTGTCGTGCCCGGAGAGGAAACGCCGGAGCCGGACTATACACATCCGGTTAAATGCGGTTTGCCGCAGATGATGAGACGAAATGGAGACCGTTGCTTGCAACTGACCAACGGAAGCGCAAGCCCCCGTTTCAACCCCCCCCCCCCCTCTCCGCGCGAAACAGTAAAATTCGCGAGAACCGTCGGCTATCCCGCATCCGGCAGGAGTCCTCGGGGGAACGAAGGGAGGTCTGTGCACGCCGCAGGGGGGCGGGGGGCGAGGCTCCAGGGGGATGCAAAAATATTTGCGGTCTCGCCTTCCCAGGACCTCGCGAAACTGGGGTCGAGCGAACGGAAGACACAAAAAAAAGAGGTGGGGGAAAAATGGAAAGCTCGGGAGGTACGAGAGTTTTCTCGTAGAGAGTTCCCTCGCGTTATAAGCCCGACGGTGCGTCGAGCTTTACCTCCCCCCAACCCCCTGATGGAAATTTCGTATGCCGACTATTCGGAAGTTCTCGTTCCACGGCGATATCCTCGTGCGAGTTCTCCGCTTCCAGTGCACCTCGTTCGAAAGACTCTTATATACCCGGGGCTTTCGCTACCCGCGCTCTTACCTTCCCTTTTTGATTTCTTCGCAGCCACCCCCCCCCCCCCCCCCCCCCCCCCCCCCCCCCCCCCCCCCCCCTCCCCCCCGCCCCCCCCCCCTATAGGTATCCGGGCCGGAGAGGTGGATACGTTCTCAGAGTCGGGTGGAGGGCGCGCCCCGCTTCGGTTATTACATGCACATTCTATTATCCTGTATCCGCGGTATCTCGAGGAGCTCCGAAGGCTCCTCGAGGGCCGGACTCGTGTATAGGTCGGAGTTAAGGCTCACCCTCCGAATCTCATTTCATCCCTGAAACTCGACTAACACCCCGCTCTCTCCCCCCCCCCCCACCCCTGGCCGACCGAGTATTCCAGCGCAAGGTTTTGCCTGCATGCATTCAAGTTTTAACTCTTTTCGCAAACCGCGCGTGTTCTTCGGGGTTCTTCCTCTTCCCCCCCGCGCTCCTCTGGCTGCTTCCCGGGAACATTCGCCCACACGATCCTTTCACTCTTTATACGATCCTCGCCACACCTCGTCCATACCTCGGCGCCCTACTTGATTCTGCTCTGGAAAGGAACGGGAAAACTTCCCGACCGAATCGCGCCGGAGGTTCGAGGTGGGTTGTATTTCTGTACGAACGCGGGGGCGTTCTCGCCGCGACCTGAAAGGAAACACCGGATCCAGCCTGGAAAACACCCCACGGGAAATACCACCGAGCGGCCCAATTAATGCCATGGAAAATCGGATTCTTATTTCGGTGAACGGCGGCTTGCCCGTCCGCTCTGTTCCTCCGGGCAATTCCATATAGGGTAGAGCGGGGCAAAATGGGGCAAAATGGGGCAACGGGACAAAACGGGGTTTTGGGCAAAACTAAATTTTCCAATCATTTTTGGATCGGACAAGGTGGCAAAACTGGGCAGAAAAGCCTGATGTACCCGAGCAGAAATTATCGTCGGGCTGATGTCAGGTCCCCATCAGGCACAACCTGACTCCTCATCAGGTCCTGATAAGGCACCTTTATCAGGCCCTGATCAGATATGTAACGCCATGGCCCTATAAGGTCCTGATCAGGGTGCCAGAGCACGGCCTAATCAAGGTGCCTGATTGCCGCCTCAGAAAAATATAATAAATATTTTTTATTTATTAGCGTTATTTTATCGGACTTGTGAACCTTTTATATTTGTTCTTC
>JAPYZC010007853.1:0-10236 GCA_030522665.1 Ichneumoninae sp. A BG-2022a
TTTTTTTTTTTTTTTTTGTGGAGATGATTAACGTGGATCTATTGGACACCATGAGGGTCTACCGTGCCACATTCTTCCGGGTCGGGAGGGACGGAATAATCGTGTCCCTGTGGGGACCCCTAAGGCTATTTTGTTGGCCCATTGCTCGGTCTCCTTTCGTCAAAATTTTCATAATTCAACGAGCGACGATAACCTGTTAGCGATTTTTTTTTTTTTTTTTGTGAGAATAATCAGCGCCTAAGGGAGAGGTCGAGTGGGATTTAAAATACACGCAGGCTGGTAGGGCGACTAAGAGGACTTAAATAATTGGGACTCGGGCCGGTCCCTCATACGTACCAGATTCTTAAATTTTGTTTAGGGTAAAAGTGGAGAATACGGCCCGGTCCATATATCATTGATTTACATGTTAATCGAGGTGGGCCATATTCACCATTTTTACCCTAAATGGGAGAAAAATAAACACACCTAGGCCTAGGCGGCAGAGCATCCGAGTTATGGATGACGAGCGAGGGACACTAGGTGTCCCTTAACTGCCACGGCGGAAGATTTGCGCCTTCTGTGCGATCTCTCAATCGCCACTCCGAGCCCGACCACCGAATACATTATGATATATCTATTCTTATTATCGTTTATTAAATTGTTAATCAGAATTATCCGGTGCCTTATTATTTATCCATTTTTGCAATATAACAGAAATGTATTTCAGAAAATGGGGTAAAAATGCTGAATATGGCCCGCTTCGATAAATTATATATGGGCTGGGCCATATTCTCCACTTTTAACGTATGTATAGTGTACTAATACATATCTGATAAAATGCCCAAGTAGTCCATCCAACTCAACCCGGTTATCTATTATACACCATGGGTGTGTACCGTACCATATTCTTCCCGGTCCAAAGGGACAGAATAATCATGTCCCCGGTGGGGGGGGGGGGGAGGGGGGACGACTGAGGATATTTTCTTGTCCCATTACTCGCACTCCTTCGTCCAAATTTGCATAATTCAAAGAGCGACAATAACCTGTTAGAGAATTTTTTGTCACAATATTCAGGGCCCAAGGGCCGAGGGCCAAGGGAGGGGCCTGATGGGACTTAAAATACACAGAGGCTGGTAGGGGGCCCCCTAAAGGGATTTAAATAATTGGAACACCGGCCGGTATTGAATTTTTTTTTTATGAAAGAAAAATAAACTGGCAACAAATATCCAACCGCTTACAACCCGCCCAAGCGTTACCCGAAAACATACATTTCCAACACATGCTACATATCAATACCGCAACAAAATGACAGACGAAGAAGTATACGATTGGTATACACCATATCAAGGCAAAAACTGCAGTCACATCACAGACAAAACATACGAAAGGCAAGAGCTGAAGGAATTCGGCCGATGGCCCGTTGACAATATATAAACGTGTAAATGTATGAATGTGAAAATATATAAATGTGCACATATACGAATGTGTAAATGTATAGTATCGGTAAAGTTCGTTAACTCATCATGTGTGTAAGGTGAAGTGAAACACATTCTCTGTCGCTCTTTCACCGGAAACACTGCTGGCCCCGTCACGTAACTTTCACTTCACCTTAATAAACACACACTTACTACAACTACTACCAAGCAAACAACTTTTCTGTAGTATATATTAGATGATAGTGGTAAAAGTTGCGACTATGGCCAGATCCGATTGATGACATACGAACCGGGCAATATTCACCAATTTTATCCTATGTACACTGTACTGTGCATATCTGATAAAATGTCCAAGTAGTCCATCAAGCTCGACCCGGTGCGATACTTTATGATTCTCATACCCCAACGAAAGAGAGTCAGCGGGAGATGAGCTCGAGCCGGTGTGGGTCGGGTTTTCTCTCTTTCGTAACGTTAACCCGATTTTCTAGCAATCAGGATTTTCCTCGTTTCGCGGGTGTGAGAGGATGTGTCGGGGATACGAGGGATGAGGGTTGCGAGTGGAGCGAGGTGAAGGCGACGGGGTGAGGATTTGGACCGGCGAGGCGGGGGGTTGCGGGAGGGGGGAAGGGTGGAGGGGGTGGGGGGGAGGAGCCGGCAGGGAGATAGAGACGAAGAGCCAACCGGGCGGAGAAAACAATAACGGTGAGTGCATCGTGAAAGATGAAACGGGCGGTGCACGAACGCGGAAGCGCGTTATCCCAGTCGCGAGGCGAAATATCGGACGGATTTGGATAGCGAGAAACACGCTCATCTGACTCTTGTAACTGTAACAGCGGAGTGGCGTAGTGGTAGTTTTGCATATTGTACAAACACATTCCACTCCTTTTCCGACAGGTACGTTTGCGTATATGTGCACCGCGAGTCTCACGTATCGTACACAGTAGATACGGTACGGTGCACTATATCGTTGTACGTATCTAGTATTCGCGTACACGGATGCCCTGGACCGGGCGAATCTATTTCGTGACACGAGCATTAGTTTCAACCGCAATCTCATCCCGGTGCAGCTAGTCGCGCGTATACATCGCTGTGGCGTGTACATCGATTATAGTAACAACGAAGAGGGACCGAGGGAACGAGCGCGGAGGCGGGAGATATGGTACATCGAATCGCGAGTGCCCGCACCACTCGGACGGAAAATTCTTTCCGCCTATTCGAATTAATAAAGGTTATAACGATCGGGGAGACAACCGGATGCATTTTCGTGGAATATACGATCGCTATTGTCGCGCTTGCGCAGTGAGGAACGATCGAGGGACGTTTCAAACAGGCACCAAAAATTTGTTTAAAAAGTTGCTCACAAATTAAACATCCGAGATAGCATTTTGCCAACATCTCGCCAACAAATAGGCAGCGTATGTCTGCACGGGATTGCGGCAAAATTGCGGCATGTGCGTCCGCATTTTCCTATGTTTTTTCCAGCATTCAATGCCGGAAACTCTTAGGAACATATCGTCAGCAAGTTGTCAGCAAGGGTTGCTGGGGCTTTGCGTCTCACTAAGGTAAAAGGCCCAATTTATGACACTTCTACGCAGCTCTCTCGCTTTAAGGGAATACGTCACAGATCGCCGTTTCTTAATGGTGGGCGGTGGTGGGGGCTTAGCTACCAACCAAAAATTGCTATCAACCATTGCATGGTGATGGCATTGGTTGAGGTCTAGGTATCTATTCATATACAGGTTCGAAGCTCCTTTAACTTGTAATATCTTCGAAAATCTATGGACACAGCTCTATTTTATTTTTTTGATGCGTCCCTAATAATGTTGTAATGTTATTTTAGAAAAAAAATCTAATACAGTAGCTGCAAATATATATATTCTTAAAAAGAATGTAGCTTTTCATACGGCACCATATGCAGCTCATACTAATTGATTTTAAGCTCGTGTATGTCGGAATCCATGTGGGGAAAAAATTATTACAAATTATTTAAAAAAGCCTTATTTATATAAAAATTCTTGCTTTACAACACTTGTGATTTTTAGTTCCTAAAGTAGAAAAGTCGTTGTGTGACGTATTCCCTTAATCGTGTAAAATGATAGGGATAAACAAGGAGGACCAAGAGTGGCAGTTTGTGACCCCCAGAACGCGCGCTAGCCATTGGCTGCATATCAAATGGAGGGGGGAGCCAACTATGCTAGAGGTAGCTCTGCCACAAAGTGTCAGAAGAGTGTCAGAAACTGGGTCCTTAACCTTACGAAGATTAATTTGCTTGAGTCACGGTTATTTTGCGTGAAATCTTAGGAACTCTTAGGCAAACGAACTCTTAAATAACTCATTATCACGTAACGTAATTCGTCATCAACCCATTATCGAACTCATCCACCGCATGAAAAAATAAGCGTTCGTTATCTTTAGCAATAACGCTGATTGAGGAATTGTGTAATTAGAGGTCGACTTCTGATGAGGAGGAATTTTGATCTCTTTCACGGCTGTTAAGAATAAGAAATAAGCTTGCAGCAACCGTTGTTGGATTTGTGCTACCAACATGCTGCAATCTCGTGCTAGAAACTATTGGAGCAGTATTGCAGGCAAGCAAACAGGAAAGCTTGGTGGCAAACAATTGCCCTTGTTTGCCTGTGCTACGGTTGGCTATCTGGGTACAGAATAAAAAAAGCCGCTTGAAGTCAATCGCACGATACCCGTGGGGTGGCTAATAGGACCGAATTAAGTTCGGAAATAAATCATGACTTTTTCACAGAGACGTAGTGAAAGACAATATTTTTATGAACTTTCACGCTACAAATTTGTCCCGTCAGATAGTTCGCTCGCTGGGAACGCGAGGGTGTATTTTCAGACGAGACAATGGACCAGATTTTGTCGAAGGCGCTCGACTCTAGTCAATATTTTCCAGTCTCTCCGAAATTTTTCCAGTTTCGTTATTTTTTACCCTCTTTTTTCGGTCAAATAAATATCACGGCGGATCCACAGCGCAGTTACAAAATCAACAATCGAGATAGAGACGAGAGCCGTGCCCCTGGGTATTCGGAGGTAGCAGAGGCCAAGGGAAAGGGTGGATCCTGTAGTCGAGGGGTCGTAGTAGAAATATTGCAATTCGCACCGCCCCCCGGTCAGGCGTGGAATGGCGGAAAGGGTGCAGGGACCTGTACACGCAACGGGAAGTGCACGTTCCACGAGCCGTCGGTTCGTTCACGGTCGAGCTCGTTATTTCTTCCATCGCCATGCTGACAATTGGCAGAGTGCCAGCTCGCGATACCTTTTATCCCCCGGGCCTCTCTTCCCCACCGGATTTACCGCGTGTATCCCTTTACCGAAAAGAACTACCGAAAACTACTGGAAAATACTACGGAGCGTCGAGCACGTATCCACTGATGCTCTACTGAAAATTGCCCGGCAGTAAATTTGCGGTTAGTTAAGCACAACTGATTAACTACTGAACACTACTACACTGTAAAAAAAATAGTTTGAAAATTAATGAACGGTATTGGAAGGTTTTTTACATAAGCTGTTCCTGAAATTTCAAACACATGTGTGTCGCAATCTTACAGTAAAATTTGTATTTTTAATTAACATTTTTGTAAATTTCAGGCAAAAGATTTCTAATTTTAATATCTCGTATTTTTATTTTACAATAAAAGTACATTAATGTTCAGTTAATGTAAGTAGTGTAAACAAATTTCATTTTCCAGTACATTAAATTTACAATTTATTTTTACAGTGTAGAATTTAAAAAAAATTTCTTTAATTTACCTTCAACGATACTGAAAATTATCCGATAGTAAATTTGCGAGTAGTTGCGAGTACAACTGGGCGACTAACTAGTGAACACTATTGGAATAAAAAATATATATTTCCCTGAAAACGACACTAATGGTCCTTCATTGTCTCGCACCCCGACATCTCTAAAAAAGCGACAGGATGAAAGTGACGAATATGTCCCGATCGATAATTGACGTACGTGTCGATAGGTGTTCCCCACTTTCACCACTTTCAGCAAAGTCATCTTTTTGGACGTGCAGTGACTACTAATTGGCCGAGGAAACATTGATCGGATTGGTATTCATCGATACCGATAACTGGTGATCGGTCTTCTATCGAAGGTCAATCGCTGCATCGTTCTCCAGATTTTTCTGTGTGCGTTTCGCGCATCCCGCTCGTCCGAAAAAAAAAACATCGTCCCTTTGTCAGCCCGTCTCGTTTTTTCGTTTTCAAATCTAGCGTTTCAATGTTTCGCCGCCGGATCGGAAACGGGCCCAGAACAGAGGAGCACACAGGAAGCTGCAGAAATAAACAAAAGAATAGTCCGATAGTGACAGAGACCCCGAGCCGGCAGTGGGTGCGCGTTCATACGCTGTCCCTTCGCGAAGTTAGTAATCGATTTATCGTGAACAGGAACAGCGGAGCGGCAAGCAACCACTTCAGCCCGGTGACATCGCAGACACGCGGCAACTCGGTGGCCAGTTTTCATTCGCCGCCCATCCCCGACGTTGCCCTTTGAAACCCTCCACGATCTGACTGTCATATATCGATAAAAATTTAATATTCTCGGCCGTTCCCGGCTCTTCACTCGGGTCGCCGCTGCCACTTCACCGATCCCCTCCAGTCGTTCGGCTCTCCTCTCGATCGACGGGCCAAGCTGGCCATCGGCCCTCTCGGACGAGCCAGAAAAAAAACATTTAATCGAGCGTGCAACGCCGGCTCGAGTTGACCCCGCAGCGCTAAACCGATCTCGTAGGGGAGACCGGGGACAAAAGTAACAAAAGTCCTTTTTAATTTTTTTACCAACAAACCCGAGAGTCTAACGCTTCGGCATCCAATGGTGTACCATTAACCTATTCTTAGGTATATAGTTAAAAAGTTTCAAGCAGAAATATGCACAGAATTGAGAACACCGCCCCTTTAAACACAGACGAAATTGGGGAAAAATTTGGGCCGCCGTGGGGTCAATTGTAACGCGTAGTGGGGTTATTTTTAACATCCTCCTGCATCAACAAAATCCATCGCCGACCGCTATTGAAAAATAGAACGGGGGTGCATTAGCACAGAAAAACTTAAATTAAAATTAAAATTGTTTAAAACATTTTTTGCCGCCTAAGCCGTTTTAGCCGGCCTAACTATACAGCCCTATTATATTCTACAATTGGTTGGTTATAAATTATAATTGTATAAATTATCGCTGATTGCTTAAAATGTAAGAATAAAATAAATAAAATATATTGGTATTAGTATTGGTATTGGGAGAAATTAATTATTGCTGGTACAATTGACCCGGATCGACTGTAACAACCGACCCCACACATGATTATTAGTAAAGTTACTGTGGCATCGGTAAATAACAATCTGAAACTAATCGTCTCAGCGATCAAAATGTTCCTCAAAAATGTACCTTTCAACTCCTCGTCAGGGTCATTTGTAACATCCTCCTGCATCAACGAAATCCTTCGCCGACCGCTATTAAGAAATAGAACGGGGGTGCATTAGCACAGAAAAACTTAAATTTAATAACATCCTCCTGCATCAACGAAATCCTTCGCCGACCGCTATTAAGAAATAGAACGGGGGTGCATTAGCACAGAAAAACTTAAATTTAAATTCAAATAGTTTAAAACATTTTTTGCCGGCTAAGCCGTTTTAGCCGGCCTAACTATACAGCCTTATTATATTCTACAAGTGGTTGGTTATAAATTATAAGTGTATAAATTATCGCTGAGTGCTTAAAATGTAAGAATAAAATAAATAAAATATATTGGTATTGGTATTGGTATTGGAAGAAATTAATTATTGCTGGTACAATTGACCCGGATCGACTGGTACAACCGACCCCACACGTGATTATTAGCAAAGTTACCGTGGCATCGGTAAATAACAATCTGAAACTAATCGTCTCAGCGATCAAAATGTTCTGCAAAAATGTACCTTTCAACTACTTCTGGTTGTTTGCACTAATATTTTGTAGGGGATAGCGGGTCAAAATGGCACACCGGGGCAAAACGGGATACTGAGACAAAACGCAATTCTCCAACAACTATGGGATGGTGGCGATGGTGGTACGTGGGGAAAAACGGGTTCAACAATCCGGATGTATCCGGATGTTGGGATAAAACGGGGTATGCAAAAATTATTGGAAAATTGAGTTTTGCCCTCACTGTCCCGTTTTGCCCGGCTGTGCCTTTTTGCCCCGGTCTCCCCTATTATGTTGCCTAACTGACGCGATTCGCACCGCCAAAAAATCACTTCTGCACTCGTGAATCGCATTTGGTTTCGGCGAATTGGTATTTTTGAAAATTCAGCCTTGAGGTGATTGCATTACCACAAGCAGATGTCTATAATGTTGCTCACTTCATATCCGATGCGTCCGATCATGCGGAGCGTTGCGCGGCCGCTTGTTACAATTGACCCGTGTTACTTTTGTCCCCGTTCTCCCCTACCGACTCCGCTAAATTCCGTGCATTTGTATTCAAGTACGATGACGACCGTATGCGTGGTCGTACTTTTCGAAATGGTTATTAATTGTCACAATCCAGTTACAGCTCTGTCACCACTCTTGAGCGCGGCCATGGCAACGCACCGTTCCCCGTGTCCGTTTTGCCCCCATTTCGGGCGTTGCGGCTTGTAAAGGCTCGACATCGCTGCAACTAATTCACGCTCCGAATCGTTCGAACCTGCCGCGCGGATTTCCCGACGCTGGTGCGTTTGCAGGCTCGCTCACTGCCTTTTTTCTACGGCCGCGGAATCGGGGATTCCCCCAAATTGGTCGCAACGCCGCGTGCAAACAGCGACGCCTCGCACCGACTCCACCGGAATGCAGTTCGCCCGTAACATAATAATTCCTGCAGAATCGAACCGTATTTTCGACATCCGTGCCGAAAAGGAGCCGGAGGGTCGCCGGGTAGTTCGCGACGATGCTGACGTTGCCAACGACGCGGAGGTCACGTCGGCGACGAGCCGGGGCGAAGACTCGCTAGGATCCGCGCACGTGGAGCAAAAGAGGGTGCTCAACGCTCGCTCGACACTTCAGTTTTACTAATGAACCCGAGACGATGGCTGCGCTGTTCTCGCTTTCCAGTTTCTCTCAACGATGCCGCGAGTACTTGAGAAGCACTTTTACTTCCACGAGCCCGCTCGCGCCGCCCTGTCTGCCGACAACAATGACGCCCGTCCTTGCCGGCGACTCTCCCGATGGGGTTTTTTTTTTTTTTTTTTTGGAGGGGGCCCGGGGGCCGACGCACGAAAGGGAGAATCCGAGAGTGAGAATCCCGCGCGCGGGCTCTTTCCCCGCATCAGCGCGGCATCCCCGAAACGCCCCCCTCTCGGTCCATTCCTCTCGAAAATTCAGAGGGGGACCAATGTTTTGCCGTGCCCACGATCGCGTCGGAGCGCGTGTGTACCCTGTTCACTGTGCGGTGCCGGATAACTCATACACGTATCCGGAACCCCACGGCTGGATCACGAGTGGACCTCGTCGTCGGCGCTATTTAATTGCCGCGGAGAGAGGGGTCTCCCTCGCCACTCTCGGCGCGCTTTCCCTCCGTTCCGCTAAGAGGATTATAATGTAAAAGAGAGTGTGGAAGCTGTTCTTCACGCTGATCGCAGAGATACACGGTACAAACACATCGCGCCAGTATGTTTCGGTGCGGCAGTTTCCGTACGCCTATCCGAGGCACCAACCGGGTTACGAGTGTTAAGGGTCCGTGGATTTATCACTGGATTAGACTTTTTTTTTCACCGATCCGTTTGTAACGCATGAGACCGGGCGTTCGGTCTTGCACATGGCAGAATTCAAACTTCGTTCCGATACATTTGCAGGGCCCAGCGAACTATTGAAAACTGGCGTTTGACTTAATTATCCGAGCTATGCAGGCGGAATCGGGACATTCCCGGTACCGAGGAATTTTATTCGACTCTCGAATGAGATTGTATTTCATGCCGGAATTCCATAACATGAAGCGATGAATGTTACTTTAACCCTTTGAAACATTTTTTTTTTTAGAGTTTGAAATTCAGTTGGTTATTAATGCATTTGTGCTGATTTCAACGAGGTGTATCGTGTGATTTAACTCTTCGAAACTTCGAAGCTTTAATATGGCTCGCGGAAAGTAGTGGTGTAAGAGTTAAAGAAATTAAGAAATAATGACCCTTATCATTGTCGGGGTTTAATCTGATTTGGAGAGGAAGATGGCAGATACCGGATTCGATGTAGATGTGGATATAGATATACGATACAGTTATAGGATATAGGGGAGACCGGGGCAAAATGGCACAGCGGGGTAAAACGGGACAGTGAGGGCAAAACTCAATTTTCCAATAATTTTTGCGTGCCCAATTTTATCCCAATCCCAACGATACGTCCGGATTTTCAAACCCGTCTTGCCCCACCTACCACCATCGCCACCATCCAAAAGTTATTGGACAATTGCGTTTTGTTTCGTAATCCCGTTTTGCCCCGCTGTGCCATTTTGCCCCGCTCTCCCCTAGGACATACAGATATAGAATGTGGATTTAGATTGATTCACTGTACAAAAAAACTATATAATTAATCTCGATAAAACAAAAAATTATAGATTAGGTTAAGTGCACAATTTATGATAATTTTTTATTGTTAATGTGTTCGGTAATTATTGCACCAGATATTATAGACACGGCATCGCATACATTTTTTCACACACTAATCGCGCACTAAACACCGACAACGTAAAAAAAAACACGAATAGAAAACGCTACGATTATAAATAAATAACAATTCCAGGCTTCTCATGGGGCATTGGAAACTCGGCACAATCTCGGCTGCAGCGTGAAGTATGCG
>JAPYZC010007858.1:0-13544 GCA_030522665.1 Ichneumoninae sp. A BG-2022a
CCGGGTAATTTGTTAACCAATCAATTTTTTGATGAATTTGTTAATAACATTTTGCAATTATTATTATGCAAAATTAATCTTCTCAGTACCTTTAGTATAGATTATTTTTTTCAGATTTTTACGCCATCAAGAAGTACTTGCAATTTTCTCTTATTGTTGTCGAACTTATGCGAAGTCAGCGCGCAGCGAGACTCTCTCCTTAAGTTCCAGTTCGGTCCAACGAGAATTCGGATAACAAAAATTTGAAACGTCCCAAGCGGAAACAATTTTACGTAAATACATTCATATGAATATTTCTGCGCGTAGCCAGGACCTTGCGAACACTGCGCGACACGGCCGATAAGCAGTTTAAACTGTAATCTCTATATAAGCTTGAATACGCTTTTCAATGCGCTAACGGCTCGACGAAAAAATCACGAGGAAGTTTCGTGCTATGGTTCGAGCACAGGACGTTCGCATATCGGAGATTTGTATAAACGCCGGTCTACTGTAGCACGTACGATACTGCACATACCACTTTATCGTACATAACACATAACATAAATAAAACACAACATAAATACATAACCTCGGGCACGAGGCATCGATTATTCCCTTTCAGAAATCGATACGGCCTCCATGCAGAAAATACATTTAAGTTCTATTCCATATATTATATATCGTGTTCTTCTACGAGACAGGTAGACACAGCCCGACGCGATTCTCCTCTCCTTTTCGCTAAACATCTTTTTCATCGAGAGTCCGGCGTCCGCGCGCCACCAGTGCGCCACGACCTCGAAGTCCTTGAACTGTGGAGCCGAGCTGGTTCGAACGGAGCTTCGTCGTATAATCTTATCACGCTGTTGCCTGCGGCCAATTCTATCGGAGAGCCTTTGGCACCGCCGTTTCGGTACATTCGTTTCGAGACGTCGATTATTGCGATTAACTTGACTAATTTCTTTTTGATTAATCCGAAATAAGTGGGTATCGACGAAGAGCGGAAAGTACGGGGACAACTTCAGATGTATCGCTCGATATTTATTTATTTATCTCATTTACGGGCCGAGCTCTTTCGCAAAGAAACTACAGATGTACAGAAGAAAGTACGATTGCATTTAGTATCGTCTATTTTAGATACAAGAAAGTAGAGAAAGTTGCAACGAAGAAAAATATTTATGGAAAAGGAAATTTTGGATTTTGGGAATTTAAGGTTATTCGTAGAATAGAACTCGAGTACAAAGTGAAGATAATTCCGACTTCGACAATTTAAAGACTTTGGCACAGCCGTTTTGGTACATTCGTTTCGAGACGTCGATTATTGCGATTAACTTGACTAATTGCTTTTTGATTAATCCGAAATAAGTGGGTATCGAAGAGCCGAAAGTACGGGGACAACTTCGAATGTATCGCTATTTAGTAGTAGTAGTAGATTTATTGACAATATTCCAGATGGAACAGTTTTTGGTACATAGCATTTACATAGTGTAATTTGTCATGAGAGTACAAATATATTGCCAATTGGCTATCTTTCATTTACGGGCCAAGCTCTTTCACAAAGAAAATACACATGTACAGAAGAAAGTACGATTGCATTTAGTATAGTGCATTTTAGATACAAGAAAGTAGAGAAAGTCACAACGAAGAAACGTATTTCTGGAAAAAGAAATTTGGGATTTTGGGAGTTCAAGGTTACTCGTAGAATAGAACTCGAGTAGAAAGTGAACCCAAGTCCGTACGCAGATATTAATTTCCACTCCTCGCTCGCCCTATTCCGTAGGTAAATTTGTATCAAGGAATCTCAAGCAGTGCGGACAAGCCACGATACATTACGCATCAATGGCTGTGCGATGCCTCGTACCATTGCGTACCAGCACTCTCGGCATTCCATGACAATTATTTCCCTAATTCTCTCACACACACTCATGCATACACGCACGAGAAACTCCTACGCAGAATTCAATCGAGCCACTGATCGATTTTTCAATCCGTCGCGAAGACAATCGTCTGCCCGCTGGTGCAGCGTCTACTTCACTCGTTCACCTCTGCTCTCGAGGATAACTGGTAATATAACGGTCCATAAATTTCAGTCGAGTGAGAATCAGCCGGTGAAAGTGACGCGCGCGCCACCCCGCGCCGGAAATCGAAAGCGATTTTACGGCGAAGCTCTCTCGACCGAGCCCGTCTCTAGGCGTCCCGATAAATAAATAAAACATCTATTTACATTTAATCCGTAAAGTACTATAGGAAGAGCGGATTTCTGTGCGGGCGTTAAGAGAAATCGTTTTCCTGGGAGCACATATATCGAAGCCTCGTGACATCGACAGAGTTACAAATATCATTGGGAAATATCGAGAACGCGGAAAAAACAATTATGGGACTGAGTAGGCGGCTAGAAGATATTTATTTATTTTATTTATAATAGACTGGGCTGAGTGGGAAACACATCGTCCAGTGAACAATGTGAGAGCCATTCGTCGCTTATACATCGCACAAAATTCAGACTGGTGTACACATAGGAAAAAAATTGCAAATTGAGAATTTGAGTGGTGGGGAATGAGCCCTGGCATCTTAAAAATTGGTAAAAAATATGCAGATTTTAGTTTTAAAAAACACAACAAAAAATGCTATCATGGAAACATGCATTTACCTGTTGTTCTTGCAAGACCACCGTGACTAAC
This sequence comes from Ichneumoninae sp. A BG-2022a, assembly GCA_030522665.1. NCBI lineage: Eukaryota > Metazoa > Arthropoda > Insecta > Hymenoptera > Ichneumonidae > Ichneumoninae sp. A BG-2022a. The sequence goes on from JAPYZC010007858.1 coordinate 2,658, forward strand.
GTTTCCCTTGGTTGAGAACACTTGCGACAATACAGATCAACATCTTTTACTCTCAATAAATACATACAATGTTGGACAAAGAATTGTAAAAATTTAGGACTCACTTGACACGTGTCGTAACACGTGCAAACACCATTAAATAATATCGAGATACGAACGTAGACAGATTATATAAAATAGACTTTTCTAAATTGAATATTAATGTACACCTTGTTATCTATGTTCGTGGAGCTTGAGTAATTTTTTACTGCGCAGCGGGAGAGAAATCGAGCGAGGAAAAGCTGGAGAGTCGAAAGATCCGAGAATCTCCTTAGCCCGACGACTCGGCCGAGGGAGCCAAAACGTGATAGCGTTGGCCGTTCTCTAATGACCCGGCGCTAATTGCGCCCGATTACGACGATGACGTTGGTGCGCGCGGATTAGAAGCCGGCTTCTACGCGCTGGGCGCCTCGCACGCTCGTCTACCGGCTTATCAAGGCGCCTCTTATATTGCCTCTCACCCTCTTTCTAGTCTAGCTCGTTCGCTATGCTCTCTTCAAAATATCACTCGCTAATAGCCATTCAGATATTGAGAACTTCTTTTTATTAGTGAAACTGAGTATATGTGTACGTATGCATTTAATATTTTTTAATCGCCTCTCCATTCCTTTCACCATTCAGATATCGTGGAATTTTCTTTATTGGGAAACTAACGCCACTAGTTCTCGACTTTTCAGCGAACTAAAAAAATCTGAATTTATGTATGTACGAGCGGTAATGTTGGCTCGCACACTTCGCGCGCTCACATGGATCGTATGATTCATAGCATGTGGAAATCCAGTTCATTCGGTATGGAATTTTGGAAAAAAAATATAGCATACGAAATGGAATTCGGATTTTCGAAATCCATTTAATTTACAATAAAAACTGAACTTTCGAAAATATAGCATAGGGACTGGAATTCGGATGTCCGAAATCGATTCTATGCTATAATAAAAACCAGCCGGGCCGGGGGGGGGGGCAGGTTCTCCGAAAGGGTGGCACAGGGGGGAAACATCCAAATCAACCGACAAATCCCGTTTTCCAAAATATATATAAAAACATTTTTTAACCGCCGCTCTGTTCCTCTCGCCATTCGGATATCGCGGAGAACTTTTTTATTACTGAAACTAACACCAATAGTAACTCTTCCTTTCGGTGAACTGAAAAAACGAAATTTATATACGTACGCATATATATATATAATTTTTTTTTACCGCCTCTCCATTCCTCTCGCGTTATATCTGCGCGGATCCGAGGGGCTCTCCGTGTTGCGAGGAGATGCGAGAAAGCAGAGGGACGATCGAGAGTGGAGAGTCTTGACCTTGAGCGAGAACGTAGTGTATCCAAAGTGGTTCGGCACAGCAACACTGAACTCGTTCTCTCCGTCTCGACACACATATATATATACGCTATATATCGTTGAATATTTCAGTAGTGTTTTAATAAGCGCGAATACACGCTGCTCTCGGACATTCGAGGTATTCTCGATAAGCGTGAAGGCATCGAGGGATTCTGTGGAGCTACATGTCGGTAAGCCCCGGTTATATTACTTGCCCGCAGAAATAACTTTCCCGCTCGCCCCTCCGCCCGCGCTCGGTGTGCTGTAAGCGATACGGATAAGAGCGTTCGCTCTCGACTTATGCAATCGACCTATCTCTCAGGAAGTTTTACTTATCTGTATCCGCAGCGTTAGTATTTATAATGCGTGCCAGTGTGTTGCGCGTAATTAACTTCGGGCCGCCCTCCGTCGAGAGTTCCGCTAAAACTGCGACACGTGCAGACTCGGACGAATCGTCAAACAGGAAAATCACTGACGAAGACCCATCGATCGAACGGTTCGAATGGGAATAAGTTGCGGCATTGAACGACTAATGTTTTTTTTTTTGTATAATCCATTACACGAGGGTCCGAACGAAATGCACACTGTTCGACCTTGGAAACACCGTCGTTGCTTCATAGCTGAGAGGAGTTGCGTTGGGCTGAAAGTATCGTGGCCGCTTCGTCGTGTCGAGTACAAATCGTCCATAGAACGTGGTCGCATGGTACAAGTCGGCCGTCGAGCAGCTACCGGAGCCGACCACAAACATAAGGAGAAGAAGAAATCGTCAATAAGGAAAACCACTTACGAAGTCTCATCGATCGAACGGTTCAAATTGGAATCAATTTCCCAAAGGAATTGTGGTGAAAACAGAAGAAGAAATCGTCAATAAGGCAAACTTCTTAGGAAGTCTCGCCGATCGAACAGTTCAACTGGAATCGATTTCCGAATGAATTGTGGTGAAAACAGAAGAAGAAATCGTCAACAGGGAAAACCAACGATGAACCACCCGTCGATTCAATGGTTCGAATTGGAATCAATTGCCAAATGAGTTGCGACTGTCATATTTATTTTCATTTTTTAAAAATATAATCTGTTACACGCAGACGCGAACAAAATAAACACTATTCGACCTTGAGAACACCGTGGCTACTCCGTCGTGCGGAGTCGTACAAATCGTCAATAGGGACAACCATTGAAGAACCCCGATCGATCGAACGGTTTGAATTGGAATCAATTGTCAAACGAATTGTGACGCTCATCGACAATTTATTTTTTTAGACAATCCGTTACAGGAAGATAGAAACAAAATACATACTACTCGACCTGGAATACCGTGGCTGCTTGATGGGCTCTAGCGGGCATGATATTTACAATGAACTCGCTAGGCTTTTGTCGTTGGAAAAATTTCACGTCCACCGCTCGAAGCCCCCTCAGTAACGACTTCGTTCGAGCGCTCGAGTGCTTTTCGCGGAAGGAGTATGGCGGCGAAACCGTCTTTCTTTGTAGCGGTACCTCTCGCAGTTTTTCTTTCTTTTTTTATTGCCACGCGATCTCGTCAAGCTGATAGTGTACCCTTGGTAAATAATAGGATTCGACTATGATAGATGGGTACACGGGAGGGGCCACGCTTGAAAATCACCGACGACACGGCTCGCGAATTTTCAGGCCACCGGGTGGACTGATGGCTGCCTTTGCGTTTCGCCCTGTATATAGCGAGACAGCGGACGGAACGGTCGCGGCGCTGTGGGGACCTCTCGTGTTTCGAACCCGTGATCGACGAAACGTTGCGGCGCCGGAGGAACATGCGACGTTAGAGAGCTGTCCCGATCAACGGTACCGACGATCGACGAGAAATCGTATTATAAAAAATTAATAACTATAAATAAAACGGAGTCGCGAATCGGAACACTGTGCATAGTAAAAAAAACGTTTGTACTTTGTTAGGCAACGTTGGAGAGCTGTCCGGATCGACAAGAAATTTATTAAAATAGAGAAAAGAAAGTGGCCAATCGGGACAGTGCACGGCGCCGATGGAAACAAAACGAGAGACACTGCGGTACAATTGAGATGCTAAATTCTCTTCCGGTTCGAACGACGATGGAACATTGAAAATATCTTGTACCGAACTTAATAGTTTTCTTCGACGGTTCAATGGCGCATAAAAAGTTTGCAGAAGCGAAATATCGTGCACCAGATATCAAGCGTTTCCCGGAAATGAAAGTTGGCAGGGGGGGGAGGTTAGGCTTAGTCACTGGTCCGTTGGAAAAACTGTCGAGCCATAAAACTCGAGAGCGCTCCGAACATAACATTGCCAAATTGTATACATTTTTATCCAGCCGTGTATTTTGTGATATAAATTTTTCGCGCCGTATTTCTTGCAATACCACACAGTACATCGCTGCTTTACTTTGCATCAGAATAAGATCCGTGTATGCTTTCGAACAAAATAAATAAATAAAGAAAAAAACAATGGACGCAACTTTTCCGCTATTCTCGAACTGACTGCCTGGGACACTCCTGGGAAGTCGCGCCGAGTCTCTCGACTACTCTGCATCGGGCGAGTGTCGGCGTGTTATATATAGAACAACGTACTCGTTAAATATGTCGAAACGAAATGAATGAACATCAAGGCGAGTGTCAGCTTCTCCGAAAGGGTGTTGAACTGTTTTTTTTTTTTTTTTTTTTTTTTTTTTTTTTTTTTTTTTTTTTTTTTTTTTTTTTTTTTTTTTTTTTTTTTTTTTTTTTTTTTTTTTTTTTTTTGAGTTCGAGAGAAATACATGCATTTTTCGAATCGATGCCGAAGCATCATCGGATGCGTTATTAAATTGCACATCCGCTAATGCTTTACTTTTTCCCAACAAGTCTATTTTGGTTACCAACTGAGTTGTTTCACATATCCTTAAGATGTAATGGAATTTCGAAATTATTTCTATATACAATAAAAACCGAAATTCTGAAATTATAATATACAAAATGGAATTTCGGAATTTCGATATTTCGAATTCCGAAAATGGACCGAAATGGATTTCGAAATTTTCTATATGCTATAAAGAAGAAAGATCGATATTACAGCATTTAGAATGAAATTTCAGAATTGGCGAAACGATTTTTTTTATTTTCGTGAATAGATGAAAAAACGACGGGACGGTAGAAAATACTTTCTAAAGATAAGAATCTTCGTTGTCTCGATGGGAATCGAAAATGTATAATACATCGGCGCAACGGGTACAACCGGGAGTGCCTTTGCGCTTTACATGTTTGATCGGCTTACGGATTAATCTGGAGAACGTCTAGTTCGCGAGTTCCTTCGCGTTCACTTCCTTTTTTATTTCTCCTTTTTCTTCCCTCTTTCTCTCGCCCGCTGAGCACTCGACGGCTCACGTCTCCGGGTATACGTGTTAGCGTTCGTTAAACGCAGAGCGAGACGGTAATCTCGCCGCCTTCGTGCCTTCTTATTTACCGACATATCGTACCGTTGAATATATCACTGGATACACGAGCTAATGCTACCTCTCCGGACTCGTGCAGATATATCTTCGATACATAGCGCACACGGCAGATAGCGTATGTTTTATTCCCCCTATATACATAAAACGCCATTATCCCGTTCATTTATGCATCCCGGGAACACTCTATCGTGTTTTGCTGAAACATTGAAACGTTGCAACAAAAAAGACGACCCCGCGCCATAATGATTGATCGATCATTTTCTTGTGTCCTAAATAACTCTAGGGCACAATTTTTACGATGTTCGAAAGTAAAATCATAAGAGTTTAGTCACTTAATGCAAAGAACTGCAATATTAATATTAATATTAATATTAGTAACAGCGTTCGCAAAAGGAATTGTAAAAGCAAATAAAAAATGAAGAAGCATGTCATACAATGATAATAATAAAATATGATTACAAATGAAAGGAAGGGGGGACGGTTGTAGACACATGTTGCGATGCAAGCAGCAGGTGTTGTCACTTGCGGTTGGATTTACAAGTGCTATCATCAGGAATCATAGCAGTTGCAAACAGGAACAAAAGTGCGGGGCTACGCAGTTTGCGTATTGTCTGGCTTTCAGTTGCGAGCGAGTTGCGTCGGTTATCTCCGGTTACTGGGGACGGCGATAAGTGTCGGGCGGTGGGGAGAAGAAATTCCAGCGGCGACTACAGCGGCCGCAGTAGCGGCTGAGGTGTCCGCGCGCGTCTATGCGCGCCGGGACTCTTCTCCAGCGATTATGCGCTTTGCGTAACAAGCACGGAGCCGCGACGACAACGAAGAAACTCAGACGAGTCTGACGACGTTCGCCTTCTGCTTACGTAAATGCAAGGACGCACTCGGATACAAAAGACAGACTTTGCATCGCTGAGATGCGAGCCGGCGCTGCTGCGGCGGCTGCGCGCGCATCCGAAACACCTGATCGCTAACCGTCGATGAAAGGAGATCCTTCTCGTTTAATCCTCTCATTGTGAAATACGACACGACAATGATATCCTATCGTTGGCAAGTTCAAACGCTATCGAAACTTGTCAACTGCTGCCACATCTTTCATGAAAATTGCTGGTCATTACTATATTGTGTGTGTGTGTTTGTGTGTGTATGTGCGTGAATGGGTATTAAGGAGGTTAGAGCGTTTCACACTAGTCGAATGAATGCTACATTGTTTATAGTGGATGGGGAATGGAGATTTGTATTACAGCAGATGTCCTTAATCTGGAAAACCATTATTAAGTGGTTTCTGCTAATTTTCGAAAAGGTACTCGGTGCGAAAATGGCAGTTTTAGGCACGCTTAGGTGCGTACACCGCCCATTTTCACACCTCGTGAAGTAAAATTTGGTACGATACTTGTGCGAAATACTTTTTCTTAACTCGTATGATTGCATCACTCGCCTTCGGCATCGTGTTGCAAACTCGAAGTCGTCAGAAAAAGTTTAATCCAACTAGTGTCGTAAATTACTGTTTTGTAACGAATGCCGAAGAAGCGCTACTCCGTGCCTGCGGATTGTGACGCTGTATAGAAGGCCTGCTGCGCATGCGCTGTACTTTACGCACGATGCAACGTGTGCAAAGTAAGATCGGACCGATGTGCGCATAAGGCCTGGTACACTTGGCTTTAAAGCGTCACTTTCGCCACTTTCGAAAATATTTATGAAAACTCTCAAAAATATTTTCGTGCTATATGGGATAATCAACGAATGGGTAAAAGTTTTTACAAAAGACTTGAAAAATGAGGAACTCATTTGATTAGTGTGAAGTGCTCCAAGCTCCTTAACTGTGCAGTTTCGTTAAATCACGATGAACGCTAAAGCGCCTTCAGCGTCAAAGTAACAGCGCAGTGTAGTAAATGAAATCGGCGATAATTCCTGGCAGCGTGCATAAATTTTTCTCCTACTCCCGCGATAGTCTTATCTAGAATGTTAATCCTCGCCGTTCGTGCACCGTTATCTCCTTGTGTGACGATAGTCTTATCGTCGGTGTTTTACTTTGAAGATGCACAGCGCTTTTTTTTCTGACTCGTGTCTGCGCGAAGGGAAAAGCCCGTGACAACGTTGGTTACTCGAGCGATGAAAATGCGTAAGGTCGCCGTTCGGGTATAGGACGGCGGCAGGGGCGCTGCTGTCCTATCCCTGTCGCGCATGCGCGCGCGTTGTTCCCTCGAGTGTGATCGTCGCTCGCGAGGCGTGCGAGGGTCGAATCGCTCTTCCATCAATTAGGTCGGTGGCGTCGTTCAAGGGGACAACGCTTTGAAGGAGAAAGGAAAGAGAGAGTATAGACGCATAAAAACATAAGAAGAAAAACCAAAAACAAACAAACCAAAAAATGTATAAAAGGTCCAAAATTGTCGCACGAAGCAGATTCTCCACTTGACATTCTTCGCTCCTCGTAGCGAGACTGAGTTTACGACGCATTATTTCCCCGCTGCTCACGAGTCTCCCACTTGCTTCGCTCTCGCCTTGATGTTTTATAAGAAAACCGGAATTACCCGAAAAAACGGCCGTCGAGCGCAGTAACGCTACTAAATTAATAGTGCGTATATATAACAAGATTTTTTTTTCTTCTATTTTTTTTTATACGCGTATAGTTTCCCGTAACGGGGATTTTTTTTAATCCTTTGGTAACGCGGGGAAATTGCGACCAAAGGTGTATTAACCGTGTCGAAGGGGAGCCGAGAGTTGCGGCAGCCGCATAACCAGAAGCCCCATAATCCGTGCGATGCCTCGCGTCGTTCAACAAACCTCGGCGAACGATGCTTTTCTACGATAAAGAAAACTCCCGGAGTGCGAGGGAGGGAGAGGGAACGGTGAGAGAGAGAAGCAAGAGAGTACACACGAAGCCACGAGGACCCTCGGGCAGGAAGAGACCTAAAAGTGGATCCGGTCGCGAGAGCCCCGGTAGCTATAGTAATAAAGAGTGCCTTTGTTACCAACATACGACTCACAGCTGACTCTTCCGTTATTCCTCTCTTTCGTGCACCTCCGCGCGCTGGCTTCCCAAGACGAGGCGAGGAGTATTCTCCGCGTACAGCGTCGCCGTTATAACATCAGCTACCACATGCCGCCCGATATACTTTTCAGAAACACAATTAGACAATTCTTTTTCTTTACAGACCTTCCCGACACAGTAAAAAATAATTTCGTGAAATTGGTGTACGAAGTTTCGTAAAAACAATTTCGCTCAATAAATGACAAACTCGTTTGTTCAGTTTTTAATATTCAAACCCGTCCTTTTGTTTCCCGTTTCGTTAACAATTTCAGTTTGTACTTTTAACGAAGGAAAATAAGAAAGTAAAAAATTGAGGACGCTTTTGGACAATCAGTTTTTGTTAAACATACAAACATTTTTTTACTGTGCGAGTCGACACTATTAGCGATGTATTATACTATGTGTATATGCATGTGTACACGATGTGTATAGAAAAAAGTGAACATAAATAATAGATGGTGTGGAAATGTAAATGTTATAATAAATAAACGGCACGTAATAATTTTTGCTCGTAAAGGATGCGCGCGCAAGGGCACGAAGCCGCCCGACTGCGGTCGAACTACGCGCGACGTTCCTAACCTCTCGTCGCTCGGACTGCGCGCCTGAAATAAATATTAACAGTGTTGAGCGATGAAAGCGCACACTGGTATGTTTTTACGAGCTGCGTCAAGTGTTCTCCGTCATTGACAGCTCAATTTCCTGTCGCCGTACAATGTAGAGACGATATACATACATGGCACGACTTAAACGAAATCGCGTTCGCTACTTTACGCTGTATTACCCGCCGGCTACAGCGAACCTACGGTCAAGTGTTGCAAATACATTTGCGCATCCGGGGGTCCGCGGTCTGGCGCATATTGAGACCACGTGTGTGTACGAAGGCTCAATTTATAAATTCGCTCGAGTATATAAGTCCTACTCGTAAACTTTAATCGGTCAATTAGACAAATATTAAACCCCCTCGAGGTGGCTTCTCAACGGGAACACAAACTAATCTTCGTACGTCTGACCGCTGCGGAGCGCAGAGCTGTACACAAAAGCCCATTTTGCATTCGGTCGGCCGAGAGCAACGACACTCGAGGATCGGCCGGCTGAAATGGAATTTCACTGGCGCATGTCGATACTTGTGTTTCATTGCAGAGTTGGGCAATAACTTAGATACATTATATATTTTAGGTATTTTAAATAGGCAAATACTTATCTGGTATTTAAAGTACTTTTCGGGACAATTAAGTATAAAATAGAAAATATTTCATTGCAAATAACAGATGTGCCAGAAGTTAAAAATTCCGATGTACAATCCTGAATAGTGTGAAATTTTCATGCATTGTTGAAGATGCAAAGTCAAATGTATTTTCGGAAACTTTCAGATTCCAAATGCTGAATGTCAAACTTGAAGTAAACTTGAAATTTCAAAGATAAAAAAATCTTGGATCTGCGATACAAATAAAATATTGAATGGTAAAAATGTACAAGCGTCAAATCTTAAAATGTTGCATATAAAATACACATAGTATTTTATATGTTCAGTATTTTGTTTAACTTTGTTTCGTTGTTACGCCTCGACACGGCCAGACTAATTAATTCGGAGGCCGTTAAGCTCGTCTGTAGATTTTTATGCTAATGCGATTGGCTGGCGTCTCGGCGCGTAATTAATCGAGCGTTTTTTAATTTTTATTATACACATATAGTGTACATAGGTGGGGAGTCACGAGAGTATAAGTCCGCGCTCGTGCGTCAGGGACGCGTTGCATCACTGCCATATTAAAATAACTAATAAGCTTTTTTTAACATTTCAATAGCAACAACATTGTAGTCTAAAAATTAACCTCGTACGATTTTTGCGATTTTACCTTTGCTCGTGTAACTTTGTACTTTTTAACGTTAACGGGGCGAAGGAGAACAATCACCGGACGCGGGGGAGCCGTACGCCGAGACCAAGAGTCCGGAACGATCGGTGCCGGTAGGACAGCTCTCTATGAATTCGACATGGTCAACGCTCGCCGCCTCCCGCGAGAACTACCGCGCGTAAAATAACGTCTCGAATGTCTCTATCCTTGACAAAATATACGAGCTTTATTAGCGGGTCTGTAATCATATACCTGCCAGTATAACTGCTAGAGAGACCGGTCGTTGCACGTCGTCCCCGACCTTCCGTGTCATCGCGCACGCTGCGAAGCAGGCCCGATGATAAGCGGAATGATCGCTCGAGGAGAAAAAAAAGTGTCACGATCAAACCGGGCGCTGACCAGTTCTCCGTGTATACCGATAATACGAATATAGTCGTAAATCCTACGCGGACATTCGCGCGCATGCGCGGGCGAGAGGAATTGAATTCCAGCCCACGGGTATTCTGTTAACGGACATGTCTCTCAATGCGCGCTCCTCGGAAGTTCGTTCCCTCGTTTCGACTCGATGCACCGAGGGGAGGGAGGGAAATAAATGTAAGGAGATTAAAAGAAAAAAAAAAAATCTTGTAGGAGGTGTTCACGTAGCTTCTTTTTCTTGTTGCAATGTACTTCGTCTGTGAGGGAAACATTAAAGACGCAGGATGTGGCGCTAGCCGGTTCGGCCTGTAACGACAGTGGACGGCGATTTTCAGCGAAGAGTCTTTCGATGGAAACGTAAAAAAAAAATGTATGAAAAACTGAGATTTTCACGTAGCTCTTTTCCTCGTTGCTATGTACTTCCTCTGTGAGGAAAATATGTGACATTAGCGGGATCAACTTATAACGACAGTGGGCATCGGTTAGCAGAGTCTGAGGACACTTCCGGTGGACACCAAAAAAATATAAGAAAACCGCGATTTTCACGTAGCTTTTTCCCTCGTCGCAAATTACTTCCTCTACGAGGAAAATATGTGACATTAGCGGGTTCAGCTTATAACGACAGTAAGCATCGATTTTCAGTGTCCGAGGACACTTCCGGTGGACACTAAAAAAACATATGGAAAACGCGATTTTCGGGTAACCTTTTTCCTCACTGCAATGTACTTCCTCTGTGAGAAAAACAATAAAGACATAGGATGTGACGTGAGCAGGTCGGGCCTCCAACGGCAGTGCGCATCGATT
>JAPYZC010007861.1:0-24831 GCA_030522665.1 Ichneumoninae sp. A BG-2022a
GACCACAAAAAAAAAACCAAACCCAAAAAAGGAGGGAGCATAAAAAAACCAAACCCAAAAAAGGAGGGACCAAAAAAAAACCCAAACCCAAAAAAGCAGGGTTCATAAAAAAACCAAATCTAAAAAAAGAGGGACGGCATCTTGAGGAAACTTCAATTTCGGTTTGCAAATCTCGTCTCTCGACCGGAAATGACGTAATCTAGGAGAAACGTCATTTTCGGTTTGAAAATCGTGTTTTTCGACCGGAAGTGACGTTTCCCCAAGATGACGTAAAATCCGGTTAACAAAAATTAATTTCTCAACGTAGGAGTCAGCACAGGACCTTCTTTTTTGCAGATAAAAAGAAAATAATTTTTTTTTCTTGGCATACGAAAGAACTCCCTTCCTGAATTAATAATCGCGAAAAAAAATATATTGTGCTTCGAATAGTGAATTCGCTGAGCGAGGAATATTTTTTTTTGCACCCTTTTCGTATTACGGATTCATGCAGCCCGCATTGAACACAATACGAAGCGAAGTACGGACGGAGCTCATAAAAAAAAGTCCGAAAGATTATTCCCGAGTTTTCTGCACACGTAAACCCCACCAAATAATCCGCAGTTCTTTACAATGCCCCGACCGCGGGAGTTCTTTTCTCCGTTAAATTCATCGAGTCGCGCACACCGAACAATATCATTATTCCGCACATCCGTAACGCCTACAGGTAAATTATTATTATTATTTTATTTTTGTATGTTCCATCTTATACCCTCCTCGGGTTTTTACGTAACCCGTCCCTTTCCCCCTATTACTCCCTACCCGCACTTCACTAAGCGACCTAACTTCCAATGCGTCCGCAGCCGACTTAGCTACACTGTACCGCATTTATCGAGGACACGGGGGAAACTGCGGAAAGCCGTGTCGGTACAGACGGCCCTATATTTTTCTGATTCTTCGATGTTTTAAGGTAGCTCCAGTGAGTGGTGTTCATTTCGTCTAAATTCGAGAAATTCGGGCAAGAATTGCAAACATTTCCCGATGTTATACAAATCTCAAAAAATGCATACTTATTATAGGCACTGAAAAGACTAATTTTGCATAATAATAATTTCAAAATGTTATTAACAAATTGTTGAAAAAAAATGTTCATCAAAATATGCGGTAAGTCAACTTCTTTTTTTAAATAACATGATTCGTTCATTTTTCGGAATACGTATGAATTTTCTTCCGATTTTTATCTTTATTTTGATTTATCTTTGTTTTTTACATGAAAAAATGTGCAAAAATCAAAATAAACATAAAATTGTGAAAAAATTCATACGTATTCCGAACAAATGAACGAATCATGTTATTTAAAAAAAAAAGTTGACTTACCGCATTTTTTTTTCAACAATTTGTTAATAACATTTTGAAATTATTATTATGCAAAATTAGTCTTTTCAGTGCTTATAATAAGTACGAATTTTTTCAAATTTTTTTAACATCGGGAAGTGTTTGCAATTCTTGCCCGAATTAATCGAATTAAGAAAATGAACACCACTCGCTGGAGCTACCTTAACATCGAGAAGTCGGAAAAACTGGCCTGCCGCTCAACATTCGATGTGCAAGCCGGTGTGGGGCTTAGCGGTCACCCATCCATCTACTGGACGCAAGCAAAGTTGTTTGACTCGGGAGACCGCCGAAGCCACACACCGGCTGCTTATGTCGGTGTTTAAAAATTATTATTATTATTATTTTCATCGGATTATACGCGAAAACTACATAAAAAATTGATAATAACAAAAAATAACAAAAATACAAAATTCTTATAAACGTGCCAGGAAAAGAGTTCGCGGTCGACATTCTATGCCCTCACACCGACCGGTCTGTGTCCATGCTCGAAGCATATTCCGGGGCCGCGCCAGCGGCAGGCAATGCGCCCGCGTTTAAAGAGTACTTGCCGTACAGCCGGAGCTTTTTTTCTTTGAATGTTAATGCTTTGAGGCCATGCTTGCGTTTCTACCGATGGCTGAAGCCTGGGAGGCTTCTGTAGTACGTGCGCCGGGCTGGGTTTTATCGTAAAAAAATCTTTCGCCCGGCAACGGCCATTAGGACAGAGCGCCGAGAGGAACTGCCGAGCGCGAAGCGGAGGAGCACGGAAGGCGCGGGGAGGGGGGAGAGAGGGGAGTTGAAACGAACGAAACGCACTAGGAGGCCAGGTCAGGCGTAAGTTCAAAGAAACAAACTGCGCCACTGCCCTCTCGCGGCCTGGTTGCGCTCTTCGCCCGGCGTGCCTGCCTACTGCGCCCGATCCTTGGATGTTGGACGAGAGAGACTCGAGCAAGAGCTCAGTGTGTGGCCGAGAGAACGCGGGGCCTCTGGCTCGCCTGCGTGTTTATAGTTTATCCACTCGACGTTTGTGAATGAAGAAATTTTCTTTTAATTTTTTTTTTTTTTTTTTTAATTTAAAATATATATATATTTTTTGTAGTGCACACATAACACGCCTTAGGGATTACGCGCGGAGCAATAACATGAGCGTCTGGGTCTGGGCACGGCGGAGAGGGAGCGACGTCGAATAGCGCGTTTGAACTTCACAGAGCGCAGAAACGCCAAACGAATTTTCCCCGACGAACCCTTCCGCACCGGCAATCCTCCGGGCAATGGTTTCTCAGCGTTAGAGAAATTCATTATAAGCCGATGCCGGCTACGGCTCATTAGTAAAGTTGAACCAATTAAAACTATTAATGGGGTATTATTAAGTTTCGAAGGGGGTGGTAGGGACGAGGGGGGGGGGGTTGGGGAGGGAATATCAATCAATATTATCCAAGTATTCGAGCCACATAGTCGTTACAAAAGGGCTGAAAGCCGAGCTGCGTCAATGGCAGGAATTTCCATGGGGCCAAACGAGCGGGCGACGTATATATATATATATATAGCGATATGTTGAGAGACCGATAAGATTTTCAGTAAAACGCAACTGATTTCGATTAGGACGAAATTGGTCAATATGGACCAGTTCATGTATCATTGGCTCGCTTGTAACCGGGTGGACCATGTTCCCCCCGCTTTGAACCCGTTTATTATTATTATGTTGTTTCAATGGATATTATTTCTTCGAATAGATAATATTTGTTTCACTGAATATTTGTTATTATTTTATTTTCATAATACATTCTCATCACATAACAAATTTTACACAATACGAGGCTATATTACATATGAATAACAATATTCGCGGCTCCTACAGCCCTATCTAAGGAGAAAGATTATTACTCGATCGATTTGATTGTACGGGCACGTCTGCGCTGTAACGTATAATCACTGTTTATATAATTTTTTTTTCAGTTATCGCAACAGAGTTTTTATGGCAGTTAAAAACATATTTACGAAGAGAATGAACACTGTGTGGGCGTCTGTGTGTGTCCACAGAGCAAAAACATGTATCATATATCTATATCATATATCTATAAATAGGGATAGAAAAAAAAATGTTATGCTATTTTCGCACACGAATGTCGTCGTCAGTTGCGTTTTGTACAAAATCGTAAATACGTCTTAGTAGTTCGGAAATTCGTATGACCTTGAAATAATAATAATAATGATGATTCGATAGTATCGATACGCGATATATTTTTCATTTCATTATCAATAACGATAACCGTTGTTACCACCCGGATAACCGTTGTTGCCGTTTCCTCCGCCGATGCCCGTGCCCTCTTGGACGTAAGTCACCTTCGGCCGGAAACCGTTGCGGTCGGCCTCGTACTCGACCGTCTGGCGGCGTCCGTCGGGCAGGAGCACGTAGTAAACACCGCGCGTAAGATCACCGTCTCGGCTCTCCTTATGACCGAAGTCGTTTCCTGACTCGATGTCGTTCACCATGTACTCGAAATCGTACTTTGCCGGTCCCTGTTTATTGTTATATTTTTTAAGTATGAAAGAAACACCGTTTCAGATTCACTAATTAATTACAGAAAGTCAATTGTTAAATCACCCGTTAAAATTTAACAACGGTAATATTTTCCAAGTTTCTTTTTATTCAAGTGAATAAAGAAATCAATTTGGCACCCTAACTGCTTTGAATTCGGGAGGATACAAAGAAAATCGTTAATATAATTTTATTTATTATTTTAATGTATATTAATAAAAGAAACAACTTTCCAGAACTCTATGTTATTTCGGGTGTTTGAAATCTTATTTTTTACCTCATTTTGATATTTATTTTTCTTTTTCTTTTTCATACAAATCATGGTTTGACGAGGAAGTTAAGCAAGCCAAAGCTGAGACAAAAAATGCGCTAATTATTTGCAAACAATCCAATTTGAATGTAGCAGAGAAACAGACTTTTTTAACGAGGAGAAACAATTACACGGCACTAGTAAGAAAAAAGAAAAATAAATATCAAAACGAGGTAAAAAATAAGATTTCAATAAAAGAAACAAATTTACTTTCACCAATGAATGATAGAAAATCAACTATTAAATGAGAAAGATATTCTTTCAGTTACATTAAATAAAAAAAATAGATGATCGTTTATTGAATCATCCGTTGAAATTTAATAAAAATAATCATTTCCAAGTGAATAAATAAATTAAATTTTGCACCTTACGTGGAGCTCGAGCCGACAAGAAATTGTTAGTGTGACGATCGACCGGTCCAGAATAGTGAATGTGTAGTGTTTTGGAAAAATGCCAATTCAACGTAGTAGAACAGAGGCGCGTGGAATTATCGTCGTGCCGATAATTTATCGGGTTAGAAACTCACGTTATTGGATCCATCATCGTAGCCGGCGTTGCCTCCGGCACCGGGAACGCCATACTGCTGATTTGGCGGAAGGTATTGATTAGAGGCAAATGGGGCACCGGGGGCACCGGCACTTGGACCACTTTGACCCGGTCGCCCGTAGCCAGAAGCATGGCTCGAAGCCCCGGCGAAACCCCCGAAACCAGGATTGCCCAAGCCGACAACGCCGTTTCTCTGCGGTGGTCCGTACTGCTGATCTGGCGGTAGGTACTGCTGGCTCACCGGCGGTTCCGGTCTGCCTGAGATTCCTACCGCCAGCAACGTTAGTGCTATCGCTGCCTTTGCCACGAACATATCTGCAACGAGAGAACGAGCATACTTTGCAAACCAGTACCACAAATCCCTTCGAATCGATTTGTTATTCCTCTTGTTTCTTTCCCCCTCAATCGCTTCCACCCAGAGGGTCTTCGACCCTTCGGCTGGCATATTGACTGGCTAAACAGCTGTTCAAAAATATGTGTTCTTTAATGTTTATTTTATTTTTATTATTGAGGGTTTTCTCATTTTACGTAATAACAAAAATACATTAGTCACGTTTGTCACACAATTTACGATAACAAGCGAAAAGAAGTTCCCCATTGTAATTAAAAATAGAAACAAAATTAAGAGATTATAAATTGCTGTAAATGTAAAAGAGTATAGATATAACTAAAATAAATAAATAAATATATAAAATAAAGGAAATTTTAAGACAGTTTAAAAAGTTTAAAAAGTTTAATAATTACAATTAATTTAAATAATTTAATATACAATGAAACACAGTTTGACTTAATGTAATGTTATATGCTGGTTGAAATGAAATATCTTGATGTATTTTTTTTTTTTTTACTTTTGTACCGCATTTCTATTGGAACTAATAGATCTAAGTAGTTATAAGACACATTCTGTACTTGAATTCTGGTCAAGGAGAAATTCGTTATAATAAGTGAATAAATAATTTCAACAATAATTTCCAATGCATTCCGAACACGTTACAATCTCTGAATTCAATTTGCAATTTGAAATAAATAAACAAGCAAATAAAAATAATAATGGGGGTAGAATCTCGTTTCGCGAAAATTTCTTCGAGTCGGAGCGTCGAAAATCGTTCGAGTAACCCGGCGAGCTGGTTACGCGTCCACTTATTACGTTAGAAAATCCTACTTGAGTCACAGACCCGGAATGAATTATTTGACCGCACGAATCTCACCTGATTCGCTCGGACGTGCTCGTCATGCATCATCAAAACACGCACGCGAATTGCGTACGCATAAATATAATAAATATAATAAACATATACACGTATATATAAATTTATTTATATGCATATAAATAAATATATAAACACATGTATATTTTCGATTCCGAAGGAACGAGAAACGCCATAAATGGTAATATAATATTTTTTTATTTTTGTATGTTCCATCGTATACCCTCCTCGGGTTTTTACGTAAGCCGTCCCTTTCCCCCCTATGACTGCCTACCCGCACTTCACTAAGCTACCCAACTTCCAGTGCGTCCGCAGCCGACTTAGCTACGCTGTACCGCATTTGCCGAGGACTCGGGGAAACTGCGGAAAGCCGTGTCGGTACAGACGGCCCTATATTTTTCTGATTCCTCGATGTTTTAAGGGCATGTGGTACAGACTCAGTCGGTAACAAATCGCCTGTTTTCTTCAAAACGATTGATACCACGACCAAAAGCAAATTAGGTTTTCATACTTATATCTATTGTCTACAAAAACCTAATTTGTTTTTGGTCGAAGCATCAATCGTCACGGAGAAAATAGGGAAAGCGATTTGTTACCATCGGAGCATCGGTACGTATGTATCACATGTCCTTAACATCAAGAACTCAGAAAAACTGGCCTGCCGCTCAACATTCGATGTGCAAGCCTGTGTGGAGCTAAGCGGTCACCCATCCATCTACTGGACGCAAGCAAAGCTTCTTCTTCTTCTTCTTCAATTTGACTGGGCCCACGGCTGTGGGAACCAGTCTGGCCACTGAGCCTCGGCCAACGTATAACGCAAGCAAAGCTGATTGACTCGGGAGACCGCCAATGGTCATCTCTTTACTTCCGCGAAACATCACAATGTATATGTATATGTATATGTATATGTATATGTATATGTATATGTATATGTATATGTATATGTATATGTATATGTATATGTATATGTATATGTATAGCACAAGTGCACCGGGCGGACATTACGGGAAAGAGTTTTTTAGCACACGTATATCATTGCCGCGATGGCCCGATGGCCTGGAAGAGGTCCCGGGCACCGGAGCAGCGCCGTCGGCGATCGCGCGCACGCCGTTTTGCGTAACGCACACGAAACTCTGGTTAACGAATCGAGAAGAAAGACGCGATGCGCGAAACCCGATCCACCGTGTTATGCATGTGTCCGTGTACACTCCGAAGGCGTACGAGACGCGCCGGGACGCACGAAGGCACGTATCCACTCGTGTAGACAGCCCGACCGCTGATAATCTGTAACACGGATCTTCGTATACACGTGGGACGAGAAACGATCGAGAAGAGATTTCCTCGCACGCGCGTTCGCGTGTTCACTGCCCCGTTACGGAAGCCGCCGAGCCGTCCCCCGGCAAGCGTGTCCGCGGCGGGATGACACCATCGTCATTCTGCCCGCGAGAGTGACCCGGAGAATCGAGAGGATCGAGAGTGCTTCGTGCAGGCAATTTTGTTTTTATGAAAAATTTTACCAGCATTTTTTTTATCATTTTTTTCCCCTGCCTCGATAGAATTTATGAAACTGTGCGAGCGATATTACGTGAGGTTTTACACACGTGCGGGAAAAATATCGTCATTCTACCACCGAGAACGCCCCGGAGAATCGAGTGCTTGGTGCAGAAAATTTGTTTACTTTATACATTTTTTTGCTTTATAAACTTTTTTGCTTTATAAATTTTTTTGCTTTATACATTTTTTTGCTTTATAAAAGAATTTATTTACTTTTTTAAAAATTAATTTAATTCTTTTTACGTACATTTTTTTCAATATTTTTTTGTTCCTGTCTCGATAGAATTTATGAAACCGAATGAGCGATATAACGCGAGGTTTAACGCACTGGCGGGGAAGATATCGTAGTTTTACCCGCGAGAGTGCCCCGGAGAATCGATCGAGAGTGTTTCGTGCATGGCATATTTTTTATTACATTTTTTTTTCTTTTTTTTTATTATATATTTTTTATAAATTTTTTCATCCATGCCTCGATAGAATTTATTGAACTGACCGAGCGATATTACTTTAGGGTCAGCAGACTTGCGGGGGATGATATTTTGCCGATAAAGAGTGACCGATGATCCATCGATGACTCAACAGGTGGAGGGATAGTTGACGAGCAGACGTCGCGGAGATGAGCCGGAAGGCCGGGAGAAATATGTTTTCTGGGATAATTAACTTTCACGCGCCGCTGAGTGGGAGGGACGAGGGAATTCCGATGTGCAGTCACGCGATTAAATGTATATGTATATACTTTTGGGACAAAAATGAGCCATTTTTTAATCAATCCAGCGGGTAATTAATATACGCATATATGCATATATGGGGCATTCCACGTCAAATCAGCAGCCCATTTCTCTCAGCCCCGTCGATTGTGTTCATTTCTTAATACGATCTTGTTACCGACTCATAAGGTTCTCGGAATTTTTTTCAGATTTTTTTAAGACCAGTGAAATTTTTTAATCTTTGAAATACCAATTCCGAAATCGCTTATTTTTTATCTGAAAAAATGCACACTTATTCTATGATTTAAAATATTTTTAAGCACCACGCGATAAAGAAATTTCAATATTTCATATTTTTCCGTAAGTTTTTAGTTTCTTTCATGTCGCAATAGGAATTTTTATTTTTTTGATCGGTCATAACTTTCTCAATTTTTTTGAAGTTTATAAAAATACTAGAAGGACCGAATACAATTGATATCATAAAAAAATAATGATAAAATAATAAACATTGAGATCCTATTATCGGGTGGTGCTGAAAAATCATATTTTAAATCATAGAATCAGTGCAAATTATTTCAGAAATTTTAAAACAGCGTTTTCGGAATTGGTTTTTCGAAGATTAAAAAATTTCACTCGTGGTAAAAAAAAATCTGCAAAAACATCACACTAAAAATGAACAAAATCCCATTCGACGAGGAATGTCCCATACAAATATATATATGTCGGTGATAGGAACTCTCGCTCTCGCGTGGTTTTGAGATAATGGTGGCATTAAATGCATCGAGGGACCGAGCGAGAATGAGGAAGGAGTGTTTCGTCGAATTGAGAACGGGAAAGGGTTTGAATAATGTATTAATTTTTATTAACATTATTATTTTCAATTTCTTTTTTTTTTGACCCGAGTCAATAAAAAATTTTAGCGAAGATTCTTACATAAAAATTCCTCCACAATTTTAATTTCTTTATGTATTAATTTAACACGAGCATGCGCCAAGCTTTGAGCCGCAAAGTGGAATTCACCGAGCAACCGCGATTCTCCCTCTGCGATTCCTCTACGGCGCGCAATGCAAAGCAAAGAACGAAATAAATTGGCGGAATATAGAGAGTAAAGTGGAAACGCGAGACAAGGAGCTGTTATATTCTTCCTCGCCTCGGAAGGACGGCCTCGGGTTGCAATTTAGCTCGGGCTTTGCGTAACTCGATCACGCATCTTCCAACCGATAGTGCAAACGGCGCCCGGATGGACTCTTTGGTATTTCGCTCGATGGCTTCTCCGGCTTTGCGCCTTCAATCGCGCTTTCGGCTTTTGCCGTACAAGTGTACATAGATAAACATATACACATATTTTTTTAAAAATTCTGTATAAATTTGTCTCTATCAAACATTTTTTTGTAAAAACTTTTAGAGGTGAAATTTAATCGATCGCTGAGAAGCAGATGGGCCTAACTCACGGGTTTTACAATATACAGTATTAGTTATATATATATTTTTTAAAAAATTCTCTACAAATTTTTCTTAACTTAAATGTTTTTATAAACACTTTTAGGAGTAAAAAGTTTATCGATCACTGAGAAGCAGAAGGGCGTAATTTGCCCGCTTTACGAAATACTATGTTACTTATTAATGTATTGAAAAAAAATCTATATTAATGTATCGCTATTCGAATTCGATTAGTAAAAAATATTGTGGGAAAAAAAGTTAATCGACCGCTCAGAAGCAGAAGGGCCTATTTCGCATGCTTTAACGCGCGTTTTACGCCCTTCTGTTTCCCGACAGTCGATAATCTATACATTTTACCTATAGAGCTGTAAACGCACAAGAATACTGTGGCTTTAACGATCTTCTGCTATCTTGGTCGGTTCGGTTTTGCTTATTTCGCGAGGGAAAGGCGTTCGTCTTGGGCTGAAGCGATGCGAGTGCATACGAGAGCGATCGGGGAAGGCGCGTCTACCTCACTGCGGACCGGTAGCCGTTTTGTTATTGTTCGGCGCGTGACCGGACGATCGATAAACACTCAACGGTCTCGTCCGCTCTCCGACGAGCGGACCAACCGATAATATTTTTCTCTATTTCATAACAGATAACGTTATCAATGTATCTTATTTAAAAATATTTTTTATAATCTCGTTTATTTATTAATATTTTTATTCATCGGGGATTATTTGCCGATCGATTATCGAAGAGGACCCGAAGGGGACGAAGCACGATTAATCGCTGATTATCGGTTCGACGAGACAATCTTTTATTTATTTTTTCAATTTTTTTTTTTATTTTCAATTAAAAACGCCTATGGAACAAACGCGACAAACCGATGCATTTTTTAATCAAATTTTTTTCCCATCATTGTCAACCCCGACTCGTATTATCTCCAACCCCGATTCCACTCTTTGTCCTTTATCGAACAACACTCGGTTTTATTGCAGTCGACGAGTGCACATCTATTCGCGAGCTCGACCAGGCAATTCATTTTTTTCAACAAAAATTCTTTAGATTTTATTCAAAAATTCCTAAAAAATTATTTTACTCATCGACACATTTTTCTACCCTCCTTTATTAAATGACCTTATATAAAAAACTAAACAAATAAAAAAAATTTGCGTACTCACTGTTCGAGAGCTCGACCAGACAATTTATTTTTTTCAACAAAAATTCTTTACATTTTATTAAAAAATTCCTAAAAAATTATTTTACTGATCGATGCATTTTTCTACCCTCCCTTATTAAATACCTTATATAAAAAACTAAACAAATAAAAAAATAGCGTACTCACTGTTTCGTTCCTTACCGGCGATCGATGAGATTAAGAAATTCGGTCTTCGCACAGCTCGCCGTCGATCCCGATTTTTATTTTTATTTTATTTACTTTTATCAATTTTTATCAGCTCCCTCGTGTGGTTATACACATGTGCATGTGTGTGCGACTCGAGGATTACGATTGTCGGCGAGTGACTTTTTGCTGATCCTTATGGGAGATGACTATGGTGCAGAGTGCGAGGTAGCATCTGCCTTGGACGGATTTTATACTTTCGCGGGAGCTCTCAGCGCTGCCCCACGAGGATCATCCTCTCCGTTCTCCGATATATGTAACATCACGAGCAAGGCCGTTGCGCCACCGATTCCACTTACACAACGTTGAATTGCGAATTGTACGTACACAACAGAAAAAAAAAGATTATTCCTAAGGATCGTGTGTGCCTGGAGCGTGCGTGAGTGTGTGCATGTGTGTATGTGTGTGCATGTGTGGATGCATCTTTTCGGGGGGTGGCTGTGCGCGCATCTCGCCGCTTACCCGGCTTACGCACGAATCGGTTTTCTCTTCGTTTTTTTTTTTTTTTTTTTTTTTTTTTTTTTTTTGTTCTCGGTTTCGTCGCTAATCAATAGGTACGGGCCTTAGAGATTTCCATCGATCAATTGGCAAACCACCGTTCGGTACGGCCGAGGTCGCAGCGCCGCGTTACGACGGCCGCCTCCTCTCTCACGAAACCCCTCCGAAGAATCGATCGATCACTGCGCTTATTGTGAGATGATAATTCACATATTTATGATGTAGCGTGTTAATTATTAATATATGTTTTTTTAAAGATGTATCAATGTTTGGCAATTGAAAAAATTGGATGACAAGCTTTTTTAGAGGTGAAGAGTCAGTCGACTGATGAGAAGCAGAAGAGCGTAATTCGCGTGATTTACGACATACAGTGTTAGTTATTAATATACTTTTAAAAAATTCTATATTATCTTCTATCGATTTAAAAGTGTTTGTAAAAAATTTTTGGGGTAAAAAGTTAATCGACTGCTGAGAAGCAAAAGGGTGCAATTTGCCGGCTTTCCAATACACGATGGTACGTATTAATGTATATAATGTACTATGCAGTTTTAGTTATTAATATATTTTTTCAATTCTATGTTAATTTTTATCAATCAAATTTTTTTTTTAATAAAAACTTTTACGGGCAAAACCTTATCGGTTGCTGAGAAGCAGAAGGGTGTAATTTGTTCGTTTCGCGAGATCAGATCTTAATTATTAATGTATTTAAAAAAAAATTCCATAATAATTACAGAGAGAAATGTAAAATAATAAGTTTAAACAAATTTTTTGTGAAATATATACTGTTACACATGTTACACGGTATATGAAATTTTATCTGAACTGTAAAATATTATAAAAATGTAAAAAAGTTCGTCCCGTAAATAAAATAAATAAATAAATAAATAAAATTAATAATTTATCGCTATTTGAAAATTGTTATAAAAACTTGTACGGGTAAAAAAGTTAATCGACCGCTCAGAAGTAGAAGGGTCTAATCAATAACTATGGGCCGAGAGATTTCCATCGATCAATTGGCAAACCACCGTTCGGTACGGCCGAGGTCGCATCGCCGCGTAACGTTAGTCGCCTCCTCTTTCACGAAACCTCTGAAGAATCGATCGATCACTGTGCCGGTTATTGTGGGAGATTATAATTCTCGCTTGGTACTAATTAATTCGCGACTCAAGATACGCCGTGGCGCAATCGGGCGGGGGGAGGTTAGGGGGGGAAGAAATTAATTTGTAATTTAACCCCTTAAGTACCGAGGCCTCTGGAAAAAAGTATTTATCGAACACTTTTGCTTCCTCATAGAGGAAGCTATATTCTAGCAAAAAAAAATCCGTTTCGCCACCATTCAATTTGACCTGTTTCCGTTTTCCGAGATCTTTGGAATTTTCACATTTTTTATTTTTCGAATAAAATTGAAAAGTATTTCTCTTTTTGTCGTGATCTTTAAACAAAACAACGAAAATAATTCGCTGGAGATAAACTTTTTTTTAATGGGTTCGTAAGGTTTATTTATCTATTTATTTTCGGAAATTAATTTTTATTTTTTGCGCAATACAGAAAAATCATGGAGGGATG
Organism: Ichneumoninae sp. A BG-2022a; assembly: GCA_030522665.1. Taxonomy (NCBI): domain Eukaryota; kingdom Metazoa; phylum Arthropoda; class Insecta; order Hymenoptera; family Ichneumonidae; species Ichneumoninae sp. A BG-2022a. Next base: position 13,106 of record JAPYZC010007861.1, read on the forward strand.
ATTTGAGGGAGTTGCAAAAAAAAAGAAAATCTAAAGAAACAATTTTTAAAAATAAATAGCTTTGATGGAGATCCGGTTATAATCTGGATTCGGTTTTCAATAAAAAGAAAAACATAAGTTTAAAAAACGTTAAATTTTTTTTTGGGAATTCGAATGGATTTTTTTGCGAAATATATTTTTTTAAAACAATCCTGGAGGGATGTTTGAGAGAGTTGCGAGAAAATGAAATTCCAAAGATAGAATTTTTATAAATATCATCGGTAGAGATCCGATGTTAAGCAGCTGAAAATGCGGTTCTTGATAAAAATACAAAAAAAGGTTAAAAAGAGCGTCATGTTAAAAAGAGTTAATTGGACTCTCGCTGTCGTATAAAAAGAAATGAAGAGAGATAAAAAGAAGAAAAAGTTGAAAGGTACAAGCATACGGGAAAGTCTTACTCTTAAAGTAAGGAAATATGATCCCGATAAGAGGCGAGTCTGGATTCTCTCCGTGCTGCAAGTCCGGGGTTCTGAGAAATAAGATGCCCGTTGGACGTCAGCCTGAGTATGTACGATGCTCGACTTAACAGGTGCCGCTAATTAATATCTCTCCCTCTCCCCCCTCCCCTCACCCCGATTGCACAATTTAGTGAGAGTTTCGTCACATAACTGTTTTTGTATTTTTAATTTTCGAATTATCTCTCATTATTAATTGTTCGTCGAATTTTATTGATGGATAATCAATTCGAAGTTTTTTTTATAAACAAAAATAACAAACATGACCCGCAACATTTTCGAGTTCGAGAATTATCCAACCCGTTGTGCCAGTAGATGAGGGCCGGCTAGATATACCCGCTGTACTATAAATTGTTATAAATTCATAGAGCCCCCCGACAGACTTAATATGTTGTGGCGTGCATGAATCGTGCATGAGGGTTTGAGGTAGCTCTGGGAAGCCGAGAGTTTCCATATTATCGCGCATGTGTGCCATTCAACATGTTTATATTATATACATAGGGCTTTCCATCTCAAATCAGCAGCCCCTATCCCTTACCTCTGCCGATTCTGTTCATTTTTTAGTACGATGTTGTTACCGACCAATAAGGGTGTCGGAATTTTTTTCAGATTTTTTTACCACCAGCGAACCTTTTAAATCCTCGAAAAACCAATTACGAAAACGTCTTTTTTTAAATCTGAAAATATTCACAGTGATTCTATGATTTAAAATATGATTTTTTAGCATCGCACGATAATGGGATCTCAATATTTACTATTTTTTAGCAAATTTTTAGTTTTTATCAGGTTGCAATTGGAAATTTTATTTGTTTTATCGGTTATGACTTTCTCAAATATCAATGAGTTTCAATTTTTCTGAACTTTATAAAAATGCCAGAAGATACGAATAGAATTTTTATCGTTACAGAACGTCTGAACATTTTTTAATACAATTTTGAAGAAACATTGACTATTGACCATACATGTTGTGTGTGAAATTTCAGCTTGATCGGTCGAGGCATTCTCGAGTTATAACGGTTTGAGTTTTTCGCATGTGATTCACACACACATCCCGACATTCTTTCCAAATGCGATTTTTCGATGATTTGGAACATTCTGAATACGTTTTCATTAAAATCTAAAAAAAAAAATTGTTCATCAAAATATGTGGTGACTCAACTTTTTTTAAAAATAAAAATGATTGGCTCATTTTTCGAAATACGTTTGAATTCTTTCAGATTTTTATCTTTATTTTGATTTTTCTTGTTTTTTACATGGAAAAATGTGCAAAAGTCAAAATAAAGCTAAAGAATTGAAAAAATTCATACGTATTCCGAAAAGTGAACGAATCATTTTCATTTAAAAAAAAGTTGAGTTACCACATATTTTGATGAACAATTTTTTTTTCAACAACTTTTTGAAATTATTATCATGTAAAATTAGTCTTTTCAATGCCTATAATAAGTTCTTGCCCGAATTTCTCGAATGTAGGCGGAATGAACATCACTCGCTCCAACCTCCTTAAATCACAGAATCAGTGTGGATTTTTGCCGATTTTTTAAAACAGCGTTTTCAGAATTGGTTTTTCGGGATTCAAAAGTTTCACTCGCGGTGTAAAAAAAATAAATCCCGAGACCCTTCATAGGTCGGTCCAACATCATACTAAAAAAATGAAGAAGATCGTCGCCGGTCAGGGACATGGGCTGCTAATTTCACGTGGAATGCCCCATATATATATATATATATATATATATACATATTTACATGGTGTATATGTATAGACACATATACATGTAAGTTACATATGCACCTGGTATGTGGCGCGAAATGCGGGCCATGGGGGGGGGGGGGGGGGCACCGATGTGTCCCCGCAGAGGACGAGCCGCGGGAGCGCCGGGTCGTATGTGCGACGAGAGGTCCCGCAGAGAGCGCCCGGCGAGCAGCACCAGCAGCGAGCCCGTAGTTACAGGACGTGCCGCGCGCGTATATATACCCCTTGCGCTTTCGACTAAAATTTATAGTCGAGTAATCAGTGCTCCGGGGGTTGAGAGTCGGAGGCTCCTCTCGGAGCCGGGTTGTAGCGGAGAGCCGGCAGTGTGTCGGCGGTGGTCGATAAATTTCGAAAAAGCCCCGACCAACCCTCACGCGAGATAGCCCAAGAGTGGACACTCGCGGCTTGCCAAACCCAATTTTTTAAACCCCGAGTCTAAAGCGTCGCAATTTTATTTTTTACTTTAAAAATATTATTATTATTATTTTTTTTTATTATATTTATTTTCCGTCGCATCAACGACAAGGTTATTAGCGACGTCCATAATATGAATGCAATACAAAAACAAAAAACAAAAGGTAGAAAATGAGAGCTTATTGCTACATGTTAGATGTCACGATAGATATGTGTGTTTCTACAGAATTCTACACATTTTTTGCACATTTCTTATTATTATTATTTATCTTGAACCGCTGCACAGTTCATGAAGTTTTCATACTTACCGCAGGCGAGCTTATTAAAAATTGATTTTTTTTATATTAAATTAAATCTTTCACTTATCCGCCGCGGGGCGGCGCAGGAAGTGAGGGTGGAGCGTTTTTCTCACCCGGCTGGCTTGCCGACGCGCCGGGTTAACCGCGATCTCCGCATTCACCCGCGGATAATAGCGCGGGGCCAGAACGTTAATTCTTATTGGAAAATACGAAATTTTCTCAATCCCTTCCTCCTCCCGCGCCAGCGGTAAAACACGAGGGTTGCGAAATTAAATTATTCACGAAGCGGGCTCGCGTGTACCGATGCACAAACAAGGGGCGGTCGGGACGGAGATAGTTTCGTCGCGCCGGATCAATCGAGAGGGACTCTTAATGGAATTTTTTAAATCTTTAAAAATTTTATTTTTAATTGTATTTTTTATTTTATTTTTAATTTTATTTTTAATTTTATTTTTAATTTTATTTTTAATTTTATTTTTAATTTTAGTTTCTGGAGCGGGTTCAGTAATGATTTTTAGTGGGTGAACTTATAGGAAAGCCGGGGAACGAGCTTGATTATGATTCATCTTGTAGAGTATTATATTTCTGCCTCGGTGAAAATTACCGGGTGGAAATTAATTTACGCTTGAGAGGTTGATAAACCGCGGGCCGCCCGGCAGGGGAGCTCTTCGCTGTATCGAGATCGTCCAAAGTTGTTCCATTTATTAATACAGGGTAAGGATCAGGCATCGAGAATGTATATTTAATGGAAAATTATCACCGGTTCGATACCGATCGCTTAATTCGGCATTGTTCGACGCACCTACACGAGGATCGTCGGACACCATAGTTAGACTGCAAAAAAAAATATATATTTACAGTAAAAAGAACGGAATTGAAAGAAGTTCACTTTCTTTCAATTCCTTAAGATTAAGATATTTTTTATTAAATGAAAAGTTTAAAAAATTGAAAAAAATAAATAAATGAAAAAAGAAAAAATGCAAAATATCGAATAATTTTTTTTGTCTTAACGAGATACTCTAAAGTTGTTCTATTTAAGAGTACTTGCGGTACAGTCCCGCCAAACGTGAGTTTCAGAGAAAATTTCGAACACTTCTTGATGGGATAAAAATCTGAAAAAAATCAAGTGTATGGGAGGTGCTGCAAAGATTGTTTTCGTGAAATAATCATTTCAATTTGTCATTAACAAATTGAAGATAAAAATTATTATTCAATATATTACCCGGCAACTTAACTATTTCCCTTCATAAAAGTAATTCGTTTATTTTTGTGGATACGTATGAATTTTTTCCGAATTTTTTGTAATCTTTGAAAATTGCGTTTCTTCACAGTTTGAACATAGAAAAAACGAGATTTTCAAAGATTACAAAAAAATCTGAAAAAATTCATACGTATTCAGAAAAATAGACGAATTATTTTTCATGAAGATAAATAGTTAAGTTGCCGGGTAATTTGTTGAATAATAATTTTTATCTTCAATTTGTTAATGACAAATTGGAAATATTATTTAAAAAAACTATCTTTGCAGCACCTCCCATACACTCAATTTTTTTCAGATTTTTATTCCATCGAGAAGTGTTCGAAATTTTCTCTCCAACGTACATTTGGCGGGACTGTACCGCAAGTACTACCTTAATATAGGGTAAGAATCGAGCATCGAAAATGTATATTGTAATGCCCGGGCGAATGAATAACGTGTGTGTTTCCGTTGGGAAATATGCCACGTGAAAACAGTGGCGGTGTCCTTAATTCGATGTCTCGACATTTTTCTGAAAACGGATCGTTTCGCAAAATTTAACATAGAATTTCCTATGCTAAAAGTGGTCAATTTTTTAAATGACAAAAAATACCAGTATTACGTATTCTGTCTGGAAATGGGTCTGTCTGGAAACCTGAAGCCAATGGCGGGGGTAAAAAAGTCGATATCGTGAAAAAAAATGTCGCCATTTTGAAAGTGGAAAAATATGAAGCGGGCAAATTGCGGCATTTTGAAAGTGGAAAAATGTGAAGTGGGCAAATTTCGTCATTTTGAAAGTGGACAAATGTGAAGTGGGCAAATTTCGCCATTTTGGAAGTGGAAAAATGAGAATGAGGTTGCCCTTACCATTCTCTTGACGAAAATGTTTTTTTTTCTGTCTTTTTTTTTTCAAAAAACCAAAAACCATTGGGGTGATTATTATTAAGTACAATCGCACCTAAATATGCCAACCACGAACTGTCACATGTCCGTTCTCTTAGAAAGTCCCATAAAGACCGTAGTCATCTTGTCATTCGATAATCTGTACGTCTGTCATTTGTCAGATCGAGCTATTCCGGTAATCTGTGTAATATCGTGTATCTCAGTCAATCCGCGTCTCTATATTCCTTACAATATATATAAATTTTTTTCGCCATAACGACACCATCCAAAGTTGTTCGATTGATTAATATAGGGTAAGAGTCGTGCAGTGAGAATATATATTTAATTGAAAATTATCACCGAGCCGATACCGATCGCTTAAATTAACCTTATTCGACGAACTACACAAGCATTATCGGAAAGTGAAGCTGAACTGCAGTTTTTAAACATATTTGTAAAAAAAAGGAAATTGGAAAAAGTAAAAACGAAAAGTGACCAAGATTCGAAAATTATGAAACATTAAATTAAATTGTAATTTTTTTTGCCCCCGTTTATTTTTGTCGAATAAAATTCGATTAGCCGAAAGATATCGCACAAGAGTCGATAACGAGATTTATCGACGCTAATGACGGTGACATATTTTATTGGCATTTAATAGAAAAGTAATAATGTGCCGAATCGATTGCTTTGAGATTTTTTGACACTTTATGAAGCTCGACAATTTCAGCAATATTATTATTATTATTATTATTATTATTATTATTATTATTATTATTATTATTATTATTATTATTATTATTATTATTATTATTATTCACTTCAATCTTCGAACAAATAAATTCATTCGGATGAAAGATGTTATACGGATGTTAATAATTAAGCCACATTCGGGAATAATGGCGAGATTATTTTGTCGAGGAAATAATAAGGAAATTAGGACGATAGGGGAATGCACGAGCGCCAAGGTACGTCGAGTCATGAATCTCGAATCAAGACCTCTATTATCGAACAAGAATAAGCCCGCGAGGCGATAGGGGAAGGAGGAGGGGAGCGGGGGTCTACATCATCTCGTTACGTAATTCATCAGCAATGCAGCCGAGTCGTAAGGTTTGCGTGCCGAAGAAAGCAATTATATAGCCAGCGGGCGCGAGATGCTGTGACGTTCTCGTCTCGGCTCCACTCGGCGCGGATATACATAATATATGTACCGCATGAAGGTTTGCGGATAACCAATTGCAATTTCCCCGTACACCGTCGTCGCTTCTCCTAATTTTTTTGTTGTGTTTTTTTTTTATTGTTCATTTATTTATTTTTTCTCTTTACGGCGAACGTATCATCCCGGCTGATGAGGAACGTCAGCTGCTCGGTTAACCACCGCGCAGCCTCCCCCGCGCATGCGTGGTAACGAATAATTAAAATGAGTCAGGCTCTGTATAAAAATAATAATTAAATTAAATTAAATAAAAATAATTAATAATTAAAAATAATACAAAAAATTGTCTGTTCCGTGCAACCGAGAGGCGTTTCGTGTATGCTTCGTGACCTTCGGCGTGACCTTCCGTCGAAGCACTTGTATTTTGAAGCGGTGAGACGAATAAACGAACCTTCGGCCAAGCAAGCCTATTGTACCTTTTTCAAATAACACGATGCGAAAATAAGACACTTTAAAATAAGGCGTATATAAATTTTCACAACATGTTATTTCGCATGCTACTTTACTACTTTATCGTGCAAAATATAATCGACTCCGTCACACAATAAAAAAATTAAAAATCTTTGTACATCCAACGTTTTTCTCCTCCAAATCTGCGAGAAAAAAAGTCGCCCGTGTTAGCCGAAAAACTTAAATATTGCGAAACCAGCAAACATTTTTTTAGTGAATTTTTTTTTTTAAACCATGAAATCGATCTAACGTCGTAAATTCCTAGATCGACCGAGATCGATTTTATCCCTCCGATCGAAAAAGTTCCAGTCGAGAGCGCGTACCCGATGAAAATCTCTTTCGCTCGCGGGTTTGTGCATATCTATCGCATTTCTCGGCTAGCGCCCGCGCGTCTGATGTAATTGCTCGGCGAGAGCAGATCATCAGCATCGCATGGTGCACATCACCGGTCCTGTAGAGGAGTAATACGAACATAAGAGCCGCCCGCTCGTCCCATATATACATATATATATATGCACATGCTTTATGTATCTATTCTATCTTGCACAGTGTTATAGTCCGCGAGCGACTGCGCATGCGCGCCGCGCGCTCTCGGTTAATTTCAAAACCGTACACAAATCCTCCGGATCCTCAACCGGGGGCGGGGTGAGGGGGGGAGGGGGAGATGCTCTCTTATGAAACAATTTGCCTCCCTTCCCGCCGTGGCCGTGCTTTCTTTTATCTACTACGCCTTGTAACACACTGTGTTACCGGCCAGGTCGTTTAGAGAGATATGCCTCTGTGAATGCTTAGTGGAGCGGCTCCGGAGGCACGAGCCCCGCGCCAAATTTCGCAACCCGTCCATTAACGGCGCAATGTATGGACGACGACGGCGACGAGGTGTGTACGGAGGGTATTATACGAGAACTTTGCATCTTTCTCCCCGTACACATCCGTTGGGACATGTGGAACGTTGCCCGAAGACCACGCAGAATTTTTCGTCGATGACAATCAAGAACGAAATTTGTCCTTCGAATGGTCCGGTGAAGAGTCGACTCAGCAACGAGTCGCAGTTTTTACCTTTTTTGTAAAACCTGTAACTATCTAAAAAAAACATAATACTAAATTATGTTTTTTTTTTTTTTAAGTAGGACAACCGACAGCGGACAGCGGACAGCGGACAGCGACAGCCTACAGCCGATAGATAATGTATAAAGAATCGAGCACGAAACTCTCCTCTTATGCTCGACCCGAAGGTCTCACGCCCATTAAGAGCAAACGCAACATCCCTCCTAACTAATTTCATGTTGCGATATATTATGCCCCGCAGAAGCCGACCTCAATGGAGGTGCACCTGATCCATGAGCCGACAGTCGACAGTCGACAGCCGACAGCCGACAGCCGACAGCCGACAGCCGACAGCCGACAGCCGACAGCCGACAGCCGACAGCCGACAGCCGACAGCCGACAGCCGACAGCCACGAAAACTTCGTCGTCCCGAAACAGTTTAAGGGAATACGTGATAGATCGCCGTTTCTTAATGGTAGGGGGTGGCGGGGGGGCATGTTGATAGCAATGGTTGAGGCCAAGGCATCTATTCATATACAGGTTCGAAGCTCCTTCCACTTGTAATACTTCGAAAATCTGTGGGCACAGATCGATTTTATTTTTTGTGTGCGTCCTTAATAATATTGTAATGTTATTTTAGAAAAACAATCTAATATAGTAGTCTGAAAATATATATTTTTTTAAAAAGAATGTTGCGTTTCATGCGGCACCATATGCAGCTCACGCTAATTGACACAATTTTAAGCTCATGTATCTCGGAATCTGTGGGGACAAAATTATTAGCAATTATTTTTAAAAACCATATACGTTGCTTTATAACACTTGCGATTTTTTGTTCAAAGAGTAGCACAGTCGTTGTGTGACGTAAAAATGTTTTTTTTCTCCCTTAAATATGCCTTAAATTTTTTTTTCACTAAAAGTGCACCAAATTTCGGCGACTCCCTAGAAGCCTTCAAGTCAGTAGTTTTAGCACAAGTCCTACGCTTTTGGTAAATCGGAGCCAAAATGTGGTGCATTAGAACATAAGATTTATCTTTTATTATATTCCAGTAAACTAAATGATAAATACAGACAAAAGTACTATTTTCAAATTTTGTAAAAGGGTTCATCCCGTGAAATAAATAAATAAATAAATAAAAGTATGTCGAGTCTCCACGGCCGTTGGTTTGCCAATATGCCATTTACATTGGGCACCTCCTTGGCTCGAGAGATCCGAAGGTTGTGACCCCGAGGACGAGAATCGAGGCTCGTCTTCGGGTCACCGGTGGAATTATCGCCGTACCGCGAATCCAAATTGCGTCGGTTATAAAGTCGAGAGACCGAAAAAAATAAAAATAAACGAAAGAACGAAAAATGTTGCGAAGTTTCTCGAGAACCCGGGAACCAAAAGTGTGTTATCGATCGGGGATTTAGCGTCATCGTTACTTTTTATCGTGTATACGAGATTGCGGTGCCGGTTACTCGGATGCTGCACGCGGCGCAGTGCGGTCGCCTGACGGAGAGGAGTGGAAACGAGGGCGGACGGAAAGTAACGTGCTGCACGCGCGCCCGTCATTCCGATCCTTCCTCCTCCTTCCTCGGACCCTTCCTCAACACGATCTTCGTCTTCTTATTTTTATTTTTTTTTTTTGGTTCATTCCTCTTAATTCCTACGAAGAGAATCCACTGAAAAAAATTGCTTGCGTACTACCGAAGAAAAAAATGTTTGTTTTAATCCTACTTTCTACTTTCAATTCTTACAATTCCATATGATATTGAAGCAACGACAGCAAGACTATCAAGATGACATGTTATCGTTTCCGGTATGAAATTGTACAAATTCAGAGTAGAATTTAAACAACGTTTTTACTTCATTGGCAGCCCGCAAGCAAATTTTACTTCACTGAGGAAAAATAACATAGTAAAAGTAACAATACTGACTCAATACCATAAAAAATAGTTCCCAGGGGGAACGTTTACATTTTATAGTTACGACAATGACAAAAAATCATGGTTGCAATAATAATTATAATTTAAGCAATTGAATATATACTATCAAAAAAAAAAATTGCTTGCAAAATTGCAAAAAGAGTTTAAGAAACGAATTGAATTATACGGTTCTACAGTTCTAACCCAATCACCGCAGTGTAATGTGATATTTGCAAAGTGATATATGTCGTTGTGTTTCTCCGATAAGATTTTGTTTCTCCGATAAGATTTTGTATGTGTCGTTGCTCTTCGATACTATTTTCTATGTATTGTTCTTCTGCGTTAACTTTTTTTATATGTCATTCCTCTGCGATACAATTATTTATGTGTTCGTCCACTCCGATATAATTTTCTAAATGCGTCTCTACGATACAATTTTTAATCTATCGTTTTCTCAGTGTTGATTCAATGATATTTTTTTTCTGTGTGGAGAGAACGGAGAGAATTCATGAAACTCTTCGTTACCTCACGAGTCGTTACAGATCGCAAGCAATTTTTTTTTCAGTGTACAAACGCGTTAATAGTTGATATTCAAATTAATACAAACGCATTAATAATTTATATTCAAGCTAATACAAACGCAATGCTAAAGCGCCGAATAAATTAATACCTTATCTCTTTCACTTTTTCTCAATCCGCGGCCAGATGAGCCGAACAGTATACGATTATACTCGGATCGTTACGCTCGCCCGGGCAATATCCTATGCACCGCGAAAACTTTCACGCTCCGCGGCCTCCGGGACAACGACTATGGCACTCTTTGAGGGATATTGGGATTTTTTTTTTATTTTTGTTTTTTTTTTTAAGCGAGCCTTCAACCGGTAGATGTACGTCGTGGCGCGCAATGCGCATCTTCTCGCCGGGCGGATAATCGGGGCTCGCGTGTTACCGACGTATTTAGCCTGGTTACGACAATTTTTTTTTTTTTTTTTTTGCAGACTCCTTCGCACTGTTGGAAAATAATTCTGCAGACACGGGGAGGCGGAGAACTGGCGGGGGTCAAGGGAATATTTAATTGTGAGAAGCGAACTGGGATGCACCGGCGATTACGAAATCGTGTGGGATTGGGAAAAAAAGAATGATTATTATATCATCAGAAATTCAGTAATTCAGTATATACTTACACTTTTTTTTTTAAGGAGGGAGTCTCGCTGCGCGCTGACTTCGGATAAGTTCGACAATAATAAGAGAAAATTGCATGTACTTCTTGATGGTGTAAAAATCTGAAAAAAATCATGTATACTAAAGTTGAAAAAATTGTGAAAAAATTCATATTTTTATTAGCGGGGTACTTAGAAAAATAAATGGGACGGTTTTGGCGATATTTATTATTTCAATATTTTGATTTCCATAAATCGTGGAGTGCAGTAAACGGTAATACTGTTTACATTTGTTAAAAGGATTTTTTTTATTTTTTATTAACAACCAATGTTTACTACATTTTCTTGGATCATTTCTTATCGATGGATCGGATAATCACGGGGCGCTCGTTTTCTTCCTTCTCTCCAACGTAGCTATTTTGCGTTTCGTCACGGGGCCGGAACTCCTACTCGCCAAGATATCGTCTCGAGAATTTCGCAAGGCGACTGGTACGCGTCGGACCGGATCACTTTCAACGTCCGATTTAATTCGTCAAAATGTAAATAATAGAAGTAATCATAACAATCAAAGTCTCGTTAAATTTTAATTCAGGCAAATTGATTCCACTCCAAAGTTTTTATTTTTTTTAAACACTTTTATATTTTTTTGGTTTTCGTTCCGCCAGGGATGTTCGAGAAGCTGGCGACGAAGAAGCCGTAAACCACGAGACCGACGATGATCTTGAAAAAAAATTTGTATGAATTTTCGTACAACGCGGTAATTTTTTTATTCGAATTAATGATAATGATAATGATAATGATAATGATAATGATAATGATAATGATAATGATAATGATAATGATAATGATAATGATAATGATAATGATAATGA